>CM052652.1:2246558-2279803 GCA_028533165.1 Leontopithecus rosalia
TATATATATATATGTATGTGTGTGTATATATATATATGTGTTTGTGTGTATATATATGTATGTGTGTGTATATATATATATGGATGTGTGTGTATATATATATTTATGTGTGTGTATATATATATATGTATGTGTGTGTATATATATATATATGTATGTGTGTATATATATATGTATGTGTGTGTGTATATATATATGTATGTGTGTGTATATATACATATGTATGTGTGTGTATATATATATACATATGTATGTGTGTGTGTATATATATATATGGATGTGTGTGTATATATATGTATGTGTGTGTATATATATATATACGTATATATATATGGAAGTTTATTAAGGAGTGTTGATACACATGATCACAAGGTGAGGTCCCACAACAGGCCGTCTGCAAGCTGAGGAGCAAAGAAGTCAATCTGAGTCCAAAAATCTCAAAGACAGGGAAGCCGACAGTGTAGCCTTCAGTCTGTGGTAGAAGGCCCGAGAGTCTCCGAGCTGAGGAACTTGGAATCTGATGTTTGAGGGCGGGAAGCATCCAGCACAGGAGAAGATGAAGGCCAGAAGACTAAACCAGTTTAGTCCTTCCACGATCCTCTGCTGCTTTTCTCCTGGCCTCACTGGCAGCTGGCTAGATGGTGCCCCCCAGTTGAGGGTGGGTCTGCCTCTCCTAGTTCCCTGACTCAATTGTTAATCTGCTTTGGCAACACTGTCACAGACACAGGCAGGAACAATACTTAGCATCCTTCAATCCAATCACGTTGACACTCAGTATTAACCATCAAAGTACCTCTTCTCCATTAAATTAAACAAACTGAAACAAAGGTGGGCACCTAGCTCAAACTGACCTCCCCTTTTTAGAGTTTTAGACTGAGTGTCCATGAGAGTAAGTCAGTTTATAGAAGGCAGGAAGAGAAAAAACAAAACAAATGTAACCAAAGAATTTTGTAGGAGGGGCACTAGGGTGAGATCAGAAACTCGTAATTAAATACTAATTAATTACGAGTAATTAATTTGCCCTCAAAACTGTCACTCTTTTCCTAAAAAAATAGATTCCACAAGATTTTAATCCCCAAAAAATCACCAAGTTTACTTAAGTAAGATAGGTGGTGTAAAGATATTCTGGTTGAACCAGAAAATCACAGCATTTTAATTTTCTGGCAATGGGCCCTGAATCTTTGAGTCTGATCGTGGGAAATAAATAAATTTTTACTTCCTTTTACAACAGTATGTTTGCCATATGTGATAGTTAATACTGAGAGTCAACTTGATCAGATTGAAGTATGCACAGTATTGATCCTGGGTGTGTCTGTGAGGGTGTTGCCAAAGGAGATTAACATTGAGTCAGCGGGCTGGGAAAGACAGACCCGCCCTTAATCTGGTGGGCACAATCTAGGGGCAGAAAGAAAAACGTGAAAGGCGAGACAGGCCCGGCCTCCCAGCCTGCATGTTTCACCCATGCAGGATGCTTCCTGTCCTCAAACATTAACTCCAAGTTCTTCAGTTTTGAGACGTGGACCGGCTCTCCTTGTTCCTCAAGCTTGAAGACAGTCTATTGTGGGATCTTGTGATCATGTGCATTCATAATTAATAAACATATATATATATATATATATATATATATAACTAATAGGGAAGGTATCTCTTTTTTTTTTTTTTTTGGAGACTGAGTCTCGCTCTGTCTCCGAGACTGGAGTGCAGTGTGGCAGTCTCGGCTCATGGAAACCTCCACCTCTTGAGTTCAAGCTATTCTCCTGCCTCAGCTTCCCAAGTAGCTAGGATTACAGGCTTGCGCCACTACATCTAGCTAATTTTTGTATTTTTATTAGAGACGGTGTTGCCTGGCTGTTCTCAAACCCCTGACCTCAGGTCATCCACCTGCCTCAGCCTCCTAAAGTGTTGGGATTACAGGCATGAGCCACCACATCCGGCTCTATCCCACTACTTCTGCCCCTCTAGGAAACCCTGACTAATACAACTAATACACTGTATTTTATGCGGCACAGTGTGTCAGTTACCAATTAGAATTCTGTATTCAGCGCCATAGATCTTGGTGGGTTTTTTTTTGTTTTTGGTTTTTGGTTTTTTGTTTTTTGAGATGGAGTCTCGCTCTGTTTTCTCACCCAAGCTGGAGTGCAGTGGCCCCACCTCGGCTCACTGCAGCCTCCACCTCCCGGATTCAAGCGATTATCCTGCCTCAGCCTCCCAAGTGGTTGGGACTGCAGGTGGGTGCCAGCGAGCCGGGCTACTTTTTGTATTGTTAGTAGAGATGGGGTTTCACCATATTGGCCAGGTTCATCTCAAACTCCTGACCTCAGTGATCCACTCACCTCGGCCTCCCAAAGTGCTCGGATTACAGGCATGAGCCGCCACGCCTCTCCAGATCTTGTTTTAAAGGGACTTCTCACAAGATGTTGTTAACAAACTGTCTTATTAGTGGCTGGTACTTTTTTAAAATCAATTTTGTTCTATCAATGTAGTAGCAGAAAGTGGGGGATGGCTCGATGGGAGACTGCTCCCTTGGCATCCTTTCTTCTATTCGCTTTTACAAAGAAGAGCTATCAATAATGCTGTCTGATTATCTGAACTCTGTCTTTTCCACTGACATAAATAAACTTTTCAAAAATAAGTTCCTTCTTAAAAAAATTTCTAGCTTCACAGATTGCAAGAACATTCCTCCAAACCTACACACAATCTCAGTGTCTTTAATCACTTTAGCTTATCCATTAGTAAAATGATCAGTTATTTTCAATCAGTTCCTCTATCTGTAATGCTTTCCATTGCATTTTTTAATAACAAAATCTAGCTCCCTTTTCCAGAATAAATGCCCCTGGAAAAGTCTCAGCTAGAGTCTAGTATTTGTGATTGTAAGTGACTAGCATGAGCAAAAGTGTTAGAAAATTTCACTCAGAGAATTCAGTAGAAGATGAATCACACATACTCCTTTTTCCTCCTTTGGACAGTTAGTGGTCAAAAGTCCTAGAGTGCAGCTTAGGGCCATGCTTGCCTTGATTGGCTCAGCGACCACAAGAATGGTTCCACTGCCTGTTGTTTAGTCTCAACAAGCAGGAATAATAATTTTACTTCCTTTATGGGCAAGAGTATTAATATGAACGTGTTGGTAAAACAGTTTGAGGTTTCAGATGATCAAAAAGAGAGGAGAGGGTCAAACTATGAGTCCTGGAAGGAAAAGAAAAGTGATATAGCCTGAATATCTGTTCACCCCAAATGTCAAAATTTGATCCCCATGGTGGAGGTGGGGCCTGGTAGGAGGCATTTGGGTCCTAGGGGCAGATCCCTTATGAATGACTTGCTGCTATTCTCTTGGTAATTTGTGAGTTCTGCTCTGTTAGTTCACGGGGGAACTGATTGTTAAAAAGAGGCTGACACTTCTTCCTTTCTTTTGCTTTCCTCCTCTCGCTGTGTGATACCTGCTCCCCTTCACTTTCTGCCTTAAGCGAAATCTTCTTGAGGTTCCTTGCCAGAAGCAGACGCTGGTGCCAACCTTCTTATACAGCCTGCAGAACTGCGAACCAAATAAGCCTATTTTCTTTATATATTACCCAACCTGAGGTACTCCTTTATGGCAATACAAAATGGGTAAGAGGAAAGGTTATTACCACACCAAGAGACTGAAGAGCCTCTGCTTCTGCTTCTCAACAGTGTTGCTGAAATCTTAGGAGCGCCCTCACGCATTTCTTTCAATTCCTGATTATTTAACCAGTGGCAGGAGCAGTTAGGCCAAATCGTGCATGCTAATTTTGCTTTTAAAATTGGAGTCAGAGACAATAATCAGTATAAATATTCAAGCAGAATCTACACTAAGCTCATATAATCTCAACTACAGATTAGCGTTACATGGCAGGATCCAAATTGAGAGGGAGGCAAAAAAAAAAATCAAAAAGGAAAGATAAGGGTACTCTAAGGCCAGTTGCCTCGCCAGGAGGCCGGACACACCCACTCATTCTGCAGCCGGCACCTGACTCTGTACCCGGCACCCACCTCTGCACTTGGCACTGGTCTCTGCTCCTGGCACCTGGCTCTGCACCCGGCACCACCTCTGCACTTGGCACTGGTCTCTGCTCCTGGCACCTGGCTCTGTACCCGGCACCCACCTCTGCTCCTGGCACCTGGCTCTGCACTGGCACCTGCTCTGCGCACGGTTCCCCTGGAAGGCCCCGGCTGATGCAACCCTGGCCGGCTCTTGCATTAGAAAAACCCGCCGCCACCCCGCCAACCAATAGCGGCCCGGCCCGTCCCAATCCCGCTCCTCTGGAGCCGATCAGAGCACCCAGCTGTTGCTCGTTACTCCCTTTCCCCGGACCCGGGAACCTCGCCGGGGAGCTGAATAAACCGGCATTTAATTTCCTTATACTGGCCTCAGTTTCTTCATTTTAAACTCGGCAATAACTCTTACGGGCACACGTACAGTAGTAATAACTTCACATTTTATTTTCTTGGATAAAACAGATTAGAGTAAGTGCATGCAAATGCTACTCACAGCTGGACCCACCACCCCCTTACTCAACTCCATCATCCTCATAAAAAATTAAAAGTCGGCCGGGTGCGGTGGCTCACGCCTGTCATCCCAGCACTTTGGGAGGCCGAGGCGGGTGGATCACGAGGTCAAGAGATCGAGACCATCCTGGTCAACATGGTGAAACCGTCTCTATTAAAAATACAAAAAATTAGCTGGGCATGGTGGTGCGTGCCTGTAATCCCAGCTACTCAGGAGGCTGAGGCAGGAGAATTGCCTGAACCCAGGAGGCGGAGGTTGCGGTGAGCCGAGATCGCGCCATTGCACTCCAGCCTGGGTAACAAGAGCGAAACTCCGTCTCAAAAAAAAAAAAAAATTAAAAGTCTAATTGACCACAATTTAAATGAATAACAAATCACCTTGAATCAACCTCAATATTCATTACTTCTGTAAGCTGTTCTTTAGACCCAAGTGTGGTTCATTAAGAGAAGAAGGGAGAAAAGGGAATGGAGAGTAGGCAGTAAAAGAGGAAACGGTAAATAGAGAAGAGGAATACAGGAGAGAAAGGGGGAGAGACAGCGAAGGAGGTAAAGAGTAACAAAACGAAGGTCAAATACGTCAAAACAATTGGAATGGGTACAGATAACAAACTTAATTAAAAAAACTGAAGTAATTATAAATTGTCTCTCCACTTTCTTTTTGCTCCTTCTTTATTAAATTTGTAATGATATTTTAATTTAAATGTTGATAATGGGGACATGTAACACTTGAATTTTAAAAAACATTTTAATTTAAATTTAAAAACATTTTTAAAATACAGTTTTCTAGAAATTAAAAAATTCAATGAGGTCTCATTTGACCAAATATGCTCACTCTGCTTTTTGCACCCTTTTGAAAGGCATCATGATACTACAGTTTGTAGCGTTAAAATATAGAAGGAAATGGAAAAAAAAAAGACGAGTTTTTTTAATTTTCACTTTCAAAGTTCCTATCTCTTTTTTTACCAGAAAATGAACTCTGCGCTTGTATTCAAGGATGTCATCTGTTATCTCTCTGAGACAAAGGAATGAGAAAAAAAAAAAAGAGTATTACTGTCCAATGCCTGTTAGCTAAAATATAATCAAGCTCTTGTGGTTTTCTCAGTGGGGAGAGAGGATGGGTTAAATGGTCAGTCAGCACCTCCAATTTGTTTCTGTCACATAAGTCTGTTAAAATATTAAATCGGCTGAGCTCAGTGGCTCATGCCTATAATCCCAGCACTTTGGGAGGCCAAGGCAGGTGGAACACCTGAGGTCAGGAGTTCAAGATCAGTCTGACCAATATGGTGAAATCTCGTCTCTACTCAAAACACAAAAATTAGCCAGGCATGGTGGCATGCACCTATAATCCTAGGCTCAGGAGGCTGAGAAAGGAGAATTGCTTGAACCCGGAAGGTGGAGGTGGCAGTGAGCCAAGATCGAACCACTGCACTCCAGCCTGAGTGATAGAGTGAGACTCTGTCTCAAAAAAAAAAGTTAAATTAAATGAGTGGACACGGAGGAAAAGCTGCTGGATGTTGTGGCTACTGTTCTCTATACTACCTATAGCAGTAACCAGAGCAACATTTCTGTAAAGAATGTTTTAAATTATCAAATGAAACCCACGGCAAAGATTCTGTCCTACATGAAGGTCATGCCCAGTGCTTGCTTTACAAGGTTCAACTATTTAAACTTCCATTTCTTAATAGGTCATATTTTCCTTCTTCTATGTCTATATTAACAAATGATAAAATCCTTATTTAATTGTTATATAAAAACTCTAATGTGCATTGGTGCTGAGATTTTTTGGTACCGATTCTCGGATCGGCAGAATAAGAAACCTAGAGTGCCCTCACTACAGAATGGGGCTCACCAGGTCAAGTTTGGAAGAGACACTGATAAATATCCTATCTCCTAGATAAATATTTCTCATTTAAGCAAATTATGAACTCACTTTAAAGGGAAGTTTTTAAAAAAATCTATACTCATACTATTTTACTTCAGTGAAAGCATAAACTATATATAAAATTCCTTACCTTTTAAACGCACAACTATGAAACCCTAAGAAATTTACAAATATATATTACAAACACATTAAAACACAATAAGGAAAAGTCAAGTTTGCAACATTTATTTAATGGATGACATTGGTTTGCTGAAAATAGATCTCTACTGTAGTAAAACAAACTTGGGTGCAGTTTTAAAATATACTCTTTCTCAGTCAGTGACAGTGGCTCAGGCTTGTAATCCTGGCACTTCAAGAGGCTGAGGCAGGAGGATCACTAGGAGTTTGAGACCAGCCTGAGCAACAAAGTGAGTTCCTGTCTCTACAAAAAAATAAAAAAATGTAGCTGGGCTGGGTGGCATGTCCCTGTAGTCAGGTATGTGGGAGGCTGAAATGGGACTCCTTTAAACCCAGAAGTTCAAGGCTACAGTAAGCTATGATCACACCACTGCTCTCCAGCCTGGGTGACAGAGCAAGACCCTGTCTCGATTAAAACAAACGAAGAAAAATAAAACCTCTCTCCCACCTGTGAAAAAGATTCCTCGTATGGTACAGAATGAAGTTGAGCTCCTTAGCACGGCATTCAAGATACCACTCCAGTCAGATGCTTCCCAACCTCATTTCCCTCTTTGTTCCTCACTCACCTTTCATTGCCTTCCAGCTGGATGACTTGCCATTCTTCCAGAAAAACCCAGTTGTCTCAGGAACCTGTGACTGTGCCCGTACTGACTTCTCCGGCACTCTTCTCTGCCTACCAACATTCTAATTTTGCTCTTAGATTCAGCACAAAAGCCATTTGCTCCATAAAGCTGTCTCCCAGTTCCCTGGACTTCACGACTACAACCTCCCCTGAGTTTCCAGAGTGCATTGCTCATTGGAAATGTTAGCTGTCCACAGATCTATCTTCCTCATTACACTGTTAACCTTGGGGAAAAGCTACACACACAGCTTTATTGAGATATAATCCCATAGAATTCACTCATTTAAATGACATGATTAATTGATTTATCATATATTCACAAAACTGTAAAACCATCAGCACAAACAATTTTACAACATTTTTTCCACCTCAAAAGGAAATCCTACACCCATTAGCAATCTCTTTTTACTCCCTGACTCCCAGACCTAGGCAGCCCTTACAGTACTTTCTGTCTTTATAGATTTACATATTCTGGACATTTCATATAAATGGAATCATTCAATATGTGATTTTTTTGTGTGTACATGTAATCTTCTAAAGGCAGAGATCAAGTTCTATTCATAAATGGAAAAGTAAATGAGCCAGGATCTGTGAAAGAAAATGAGTTTGGAATCACACCTGAGTTAAAAATCTCACTTCAGCTGTTTCCTAGTTGTGTGACCCTGAGTCAGTCACTTCATCTCTTTGAATACCAGTTGACCCACTGTAAAATGGGGATAATACTTCCCTTGAAAGATGGTTATGAATATTAGAAAGAAGATATGAAAAAGTTCCTAGAAATGGGTTTGCTCAATAAACAGAAGCTGTTATTTGTATGTATCTTTGTATACCCAGAGTATCTGGCATAGTGGGTAGTAATGTGTGTTGATTAATTAATTTATTAATGATAAAGAACTTGAATGCCTTTCCTTCATCATGTCAATAGACTTTGAACAACTTAGGGGAAGAATCTAAGGTGAGTAGGGCAAAATCTTTCCTCAAAGATGTAAACTAGATTCCATTTGCTTTCAGCTACTGTTCTCCTTCAGAAGAAAATGAACCTGGCCAGTGGCCCAGTGGGACAACAGAGCCAATAAACAAATGTGGGATCCAAAATCAGAGGGGATACTGGCATTCTGAAGTCACTTAGAGATAAAATCAGCTCCATCCATCTCCGCTTCTCATTTTTATTTGCATATACTTCATCTAATAACCATTTTTGCTTTCCATATTTTAGGACCAAAAAACCTGAATCTCACCTTGCAATGTTTGAATTCTCCTTAAGATAGAAGAGCAATACCATCTGAATCATGAATAAAGAAAAATACAGAAAGGGAACAGCACAGAATAGGTGTTTATACAAAGGAAAAAAGTTCAACCATCAAAAAACAATTAAATTATGTCTAGAGATGTCCAAATAAATAAGAACCTTCATCATAGGAACAATAAGGCTCCTCACAGAACAGAAATTCATTAGCACATGGATTCAATTCCCCAAATAAAGAGAGGAAAGAATAAAAAAACATAATAAGTTTAGTTGAATCATATTTATAATGGAAGTGCTGACTGAATCAACAAACAGAGAAATTGAACAGTTTGAAATTGAACTACCTTAAAAAGGATATACAACAGCACTTTGGGAGGCTGAGGCGGGTGGATCACAAGGTCAAGAGATCGAGACCATCCTGGTCAACATGGTGAAACCCCGTCTCTACTAAAAGTACAAAAATTAGCTGGGCACGGCGGCACCTGCCTGTAATCCCAGCTACTCAGGAGGCTGAGGCGGGAGAATTGCCTGAACCCAGGAGGCGGAGGTTGCGGTGAGCCAAGATCGCACCATTGCACTCTAGCCTGGGTAACAAGAGCGAAACTCCGTCTCAAAAAAAAAAAAAGGATATACAAGTAATTCAATCTCTATGAGAGAGAAACATGAAAGGATTTTTAAAGAAGAAAGGAACTTATTTGCAAAAAATTTCAGTGCAAGTTACATGAGTTTTCTGTAGGACTTAATTTTTTTTTTAGACCATAATCCTGCAAGCCATGGAAATAATTAAGAAAATAATTATTTAATTAGAATAGGTCATTTGGCAATTGACTATTGAAGCGGTTTAGTTTCACCAAAAGAAAAAAAAAGAAAATGATCTCGAAAACTTTTGCTATTTTAAGCTTTTTTTAATATTCAGACAAATTACCTTCTAACTAAAAGCAACTGTGAAACTCAGATGGAGAAATGTAAACTGATGTCCTGGAAATGCTTCAGTTGATAAATTCCAGCCCTTTCAAGCAGCCTAAGGACATCTCTAAACACAGCCACGAAGTAGGATCCAGTACTGGCGTGAAAGTAGGTTAAGCATTCCCGCCTCAAAGTGCTCTCTTCAACGGGCTTTTTTGCAAACAATCCGACCCACGATGAGATGTTTACCTTCTGATCCAAAGGAAGACAGCCAAAAAGTTTTTCCATCCACTTCAGAAATAAGACAAAAAAATAAAAAAGAAAGTATATAAATTCCCAATAGATCTAGTTTCTTATGCCAGTGGTCTGCTCATACAGGTTCATAGACAAGTCATTCTAATGCCATCTCCTCACCTCCCGTTTTTGTAAACAAATTCCCTTTCAGAAGATAAACACCTGAGAATCTGTTTCTGCATCAGAAGCACACCAGTGGAAAAGTCCCTAAAGCTCTCTAAGGGTACTTGCCCACTGCAAATAAGGCACTTATTCTCTGAGTATCTAGATCTGAAGTTAGGAATGACGTACATAGTTTTCTTGTTCCTCAGAGGGCTATTGAAAGTATTTTCTAACACATTTAATATTGCAAGCTACCTGAAGAACGGGCCCAGTCCAGCCCAGTTCCAGTGCTCAGGCAACAGGAAAGGGAAGCAAGGTATGCAGCTTTGACTGGGATTGTCTGAGAAAGAAAGTCTCAATACTGAGACACACTTTCGATACTGAGCGACGCGAAAGCCATCCTTCCAGTACTGACAAGCTTGGGAGCTGCGAAAGAAGAGAGAGAACTGGAGAAACAAAACACTATTTACTGTTACCCTAACCACAGCTGGAGCACACTGAAATCAGCCTCAAACAACCGGCGTGAAACTCACTGCGAAAAATAAATGGAACATAAATGTCCTTCAGTGTAAAATGATGGCACAGAAATACTGTGATTCACCAAGCTTCTGCACCCTTTCTCATATTCATAATTATGCTGGGTTTTTGCCCCAGCATTAAGCGTGATGACTCAGTCTCTTTCTGACAGGCCACACAAAATTAAGCCTTAGAGGTTGAGTTTATTTTTATGCCTTTAATATTTCCCTAAAAGTTTTGTTTTAAAAACCAAAGTCTACTATCCAGGCTAGTGCATATGTTCTATCTCTCCAGTTTCTCTTTCTTAACATGAAAACAGGGCCGGACGTGGTGGCTCAAGCCTGTAATCCCAGCACTTTGGGAGGCCGAGGCGGGTGGATCACGAGGTCAAGAGATCGAGACCATCCTGGTCAACATGGTGAAACCCCGTCTCTACTAAAAACACAAAAATTAGCTGGGCATGGTGGCGCGTGCCTGTAATCCCAGCTACTCGGGAGGCTGAAGCGGGAGAATTGCCTGAACCCAGGAGGCGGAGGTTGCGGTGAGCCGAGATCGTGCCATTGCACTCCAGCCTGGGTAACAAGAGCGAAACTCCGCCTCAAAAAAAAAAAAAAAAAAACATGAAAACAATGATATGGTACCTGTAATTTGTCTTACTAGGGCTGTGGTGAATATTCTTCAAACTCACGAAAATTATTCTGAACAAATATGAGAGCCATTTTATATTAAAATTCTTTGATACACACTAATAGAATATTAAAATAAAACATTACAGAAATAGCTTCACAGTGGCTAACAGAGCTGAAAGTCATAATTATACATGCACACTAGTCCTCAGGATACCTGATTACTGACCACAGACATTTTACTTCTCAGAAATGAAGGGCACAATGTTCTATTCAATTTATACCTTTGTCTTCAAAATCGTTTATATTAACAAAAGTTCTATCCACTGAAGAGCTATTGCCTGTGACTCACATATTTTAAAAATATGCAGCCTGACTAAAGTATCCTCCAGCATCTCAGATCTCTCTTCCCCAAAAGAGGTTTGCAAATCTGACTTACTACTTAATATTATTATCAAGATTAGTTTGATAGGCAATCTAAGTGACTCTAACTGAAGTAAGAAGAGTAAAATTAGGGAGCAGGGAAAATCATATGTAATTCATTCTACATCTGTTATCCTGGGGTCAATTCACCAAGATATTGGCAGTATGTCACCTTACGGATACCAAGAGCCCAGCGTCAAGTGAGGTATTGGACTGGATCTCCGCTGTGCTCGCTGTCTGGGGAAGGTTGTGTGGAATGACAGGAAGAGCTTCAAGCTTTAGTTCCCAGCCCCAAATTTGAACTGTAGGTTGAATTTCCGTTTTCTCTGTTGTATGATATTGGACAAATCACTTGATCTTTCTGAGTATCCGTTTCTTCTGTGTCAAATGGCAACACCGCCAACCGAAGAGAGTTGTAAAGGGTTTCGTTGCATTCATCACATTAAATTTTGTTTTGTTTACAGTTCTGTCTCTGAGATTCTCGAAGGCAGGAACTATGTCTTATCCATCCCTAAATCTTGGATAATTAACACAGTGTCCAACAAATAAAAAACATTCAATGAATATTTGTTAAATTGTGCTGAATCAACTATTTGCACTAGTGTAACCCTTTGTTAACATACTGAATAATACTTTTGTGAAAACAAAAATTCCAGTTTTAAATTCAGATGGTCTGGTAGATTGGACCATTGTTCAGCAAATGTTCACCTTTGTTCCCCTCCTTGATGGGAAAAGTATACTCCCTAACCCCTTGAACTTAGTCTTGCCCAAATGCCTTGCTTTGCCTAATGATGCTAGTGACCGTGACCTCAACAGGGGCTTGAACTGAGCTTGCATAACTGAGCTTGCTCTCTTCAACTGCTGCCTTCCACCATGAGAAGAGCATGTCTTGTGTAGCATCTAGTCCAAGGAGGATGAGAGACACTCGGTGCCAAGCCCTCCAAAGCCAGGCTAGGTTAGCCAAACCTCAACTGACTTTTAGATGTATCAGCCAGAAATACTTACCGCTCTACACTACTGTTTTGGGTGATTTGCTAGACAACATAATTGTGGTGTAGCTTATTAATACAGATGGTGTTTGATTAAAGAATGTACACCTTTGCTACACTATAAATTCTCAGAGTGGAGTATACTTTCAAGCTGGGTCAATTTTTCAGTTGAACTCAGTAGATTACCTACTAATATAAATGTGTTACTTGTGTCTTGTGATTCCAATAGTATAGTAGTTAAAAATGAGAATCTGAGATCAATTTCCTCAAGCAAAGGATTTTTTCCTAAAGTTCACCATGAGATGTACAACTTGAAGTTTAATCTAGTGGGAAGATTTCCCTTCTCCACTGCCTCTCATATCACCCATGAATGCCTGGTGCCATTTTGGGCAGAACCGAATTTTTCTTGTCCACAGACACTACGATGTAGGGAACTCCCTGTGGGGCCATGTGTTCAAACTGAGGGAGAAAAGGTGGTGAGTAGCCTCCTACCCATGGGTGTGGAAGCAAGCGCTATGAATGTCTTACCACTGCCCTTGGGTTTTGCTCAGGCCGTGTCACATACAGCACTTTTATTTGGTGATGGAGCAGCTCAACACATTTAACTTTATGATGAGCTGGTTCCAAGCAATCAGTTGGTATTGGAGAGCTCAGGTCATTTGTAAACCTACGGTCAGATAGTCACTGCCGTCAGGACCTGCCAGCAAGCCACAAACTGCTTTCAGGAGGAAAACAGCCACTCAATAAAGAGGTCATAGACTTGTTCTAAAATCCTACGGGCTCACACTGTGATTCTCTTAACCAAACTCGCTTCGGGAGCAGGCTCCATTTAGATTCCTTATCTGCCATAGACACTTAAAGAACCTGTGATCCACTAGTTTAGAAAAGCTGAAATTGCAGAGCCTCTTATAACTAAAGTCTGACCAACCATGGATTTCTTTTCGCTCTGGACTCCATTCAAGACTGGAAATATTTTTAGTTAGTGACTAAATGAGTCAGAGCAGAACAACCAAATGTACTATAAGTTGCCTCAAAAATCCAAAGACACCTACTAAACACTGTGCCTTTCTCAGCCGTACGGGCCCTAAGGTGCACAGTGGACAGAGTAACCCAGTGTGATGCAGGCAGCCTGACTCTAGAAGCTTCACTTAAATAAATGTTCACGGATTTTTCTCCTCCAGCTACTGCCACGCATGTGCCTTAAAGGTTGCTTGGGTGTCTGTTCCTCCCTACTATGCAGATCTCAGCAGTATGATGGCGTCACAGACGCAGTGTACTAACGTGCTGCTCTATGAGATGGCAGGACAGTTAAGGTCCTTCTGGGCTTAATTTTGGCGCAGAGCCAAAGAGCCGACATAAGCCTCAAACAAGATTGCTCTTCGGAATAGTGGGGAAATGGGCTTATTTAATGACCATATGTTAGATGCCAAGAGAGGTGTCAGCTTGTTTCAATAAAAAAGGCCATAGCTGAAAAACAGCAGCTTCACTGAAGTAACCGTTGGCTGAGTTCTAATAATCAATTGCCATTCATGAAAATCCAGGGAAACTTGTATGTTAAATTTCAATATGAAAGGAATCACTTCTCCAAACAAACGCAGCTTCTAGGTACATAGCTTCCAGGTTTTCAGTGGTGGCAATGATCTCTCCGTTTCTTCAAGGACGCAGTATTGCTTTTGGTTTACTCTTTGGGCGGCGTGAGGGAGACGCTCCAGGAGCTTCTGCTTGGCCCCTGTATTAGCCTTTAAAGCAGTGTTCTATTTTGCCATGTATCAGAATCACTCGAACGGAGAGCTTTAAAACATAAATTGTTAAACCCCACCCCCGGTTTCTGATCCAGTAAGTCTGGTTGGGGTTTGAGAATCTGCATTTTTAACAAGTTCGCAGGTGATACGGATGCCAAAGTGGATTATGGCTACAGATTGCAGATTGGATCAGTGAAAAGAAATTTCCAGATAAATTTTCCAGCCTCAAGCATTTAACACAGTACACAGTACCAGCATCAGTCAGCCAGTGTTACAGAGAAGAGAATGCAGACAAGTGGGGAAGGCAGTAAGTCAATCAGTGGCAGCTGATGAAGAGATCTCCTGTTCTCCACCTCATACAGTTGCTGTGAGTTTTAAACGAGGGTTTGACTGTAATGTGGCCAGCACAGCGCCTAGTATATGGAAACAATAAATGGTATTATTATTACTACTCTAGTTTTTTAAATTAATTTTAGAATCCACCCCCCATAGCCATTGATCACCTGTGCACCTTTGCATCAGTTATTTAACCATTTGGGCGCTGGAAAATGAAGTGGTCGTAATAGGTGATCTTTAATGTCTTTAAAATCTCTGGTTTTACATTAAAAGGCACCTGTCATTGCTGTCTTAACCAAGGTTTTACACTCACTGAGAGTGATCTTTCTTTATAGCTCTGATGTTCTGAAAATCTTGTTTTTATTTCATCTTATCTAAATTTTGCATCCTGTGAAATACATATTTTTCTAAAAAGTAGATTGGGCTTTTGGCCAGTTTCTACCTATATTTATGCGAATTATAAATTCAGAACTGAGGTACTATAAAGAGAAAAACCCAAATGGTAAAGGTTGTTTCTTTCTGTTTATAGGGTCATACTTTTCCCATGTGGGTTTCTCTGAGGCTTTACTGGAGAGAACTAAAGCTCCATTAGCAGAAGTGCCACAGAGTAAAAGAAGCTGCAATAATGTGACAGATTATTTACCATACACTGAGGGCTGGAAATTTCAAGTTGTTTTGGAATTAGAACCTAAAAATCATTTATGACAATCCCAGTGACTTCATTAAAGGGCCACTGTCTAAAATTCTGCACAATGACATTCTCATTATCATTAAAATTTCATTTATATGTCATTAACCACAACTTGATGAGAAAGCAAAACAGACCAGAAATGAAATGAAATCCCTAGTTTGTCTTCTTTCTAAATTCCTATCTCTGATGTTTTTACAATAGGGAATGTGGTCTGTGAGCACACTGAACCTCACCGCCTCTGGTCTATACAGGCCCTTCTCTGTTTGGTATGACCAGTTTTCCCTATTTCCTGCATCTTTGTTCACTGCACATGAAAACACTGCAACTCTCCCATCTTTAAAAAAAGATGAAGCCTGTCATCCCAGCACTTTGGGAGGCCGAGGCGGGTGGATCACGAGGTCAACAGATCGAGACCATCCTGGTCAACATAGTGAAACCCCGTCTCTACTAAAGATAAAAAAAATTAGCTGGGCCCGGTGGCACGTGCCTGTAATCCCAGCTACTCGGGAGGCTGAGGCGGGAGAATTGCCTGAATGAACCCAGGAGGCGGAGGTTGCGGTGAGCCGAGATCGCGCCATTGCACTCCAGCCTGGGTAACAAGAGCGAAACTCCGTCTCAAAAAAAAAAAAAAAAAAAAAATGAAGCCTCTTTCGGTCTCACAGCTCTGTAGACACTGCCCACTTTCTGCTTCCTTTGGTAGCAGCGTACCTCGAAGGCACAGTGCACGTTCATTTCTCCATTTCTTCTTCTCCCTTTCTGTCTTGAGCTGATTCCTATGAGAGTCCCCTGCATTTCAGTGAAGCTCCTCTTGCCTTTACCTCCGTTAACTTCCACATTGCTAATCCAAAGGTCAGACTTGGTCTTAGTCAGTTGTCCTGCCATTTGAAATATTTTCTCAATTTGGCTTCCGAAGCACTACTCTATCCTCCTTGCCCTTCTCCCCCTCCCGCTGTTCCTCCTCGATCTTCCTTCCTTCCTGGACCCACCCGATCTTTCCTACCTCTAACTGTTGGAGGACCCCAGGATGAGGCCTCGTTCGTCACTTCACTGACCACATTTGTCTTCAGATGATCTCACCTGCCCTGTGGCTTTAAATATCATCCATGTGCAGATGATTCCAAAATGTGTCTATGTCCAGGCCTTTCTGGATTATCCTACCTGAAATAGCTCTTCTTTGCTTTACATTGTGTCACAACACTTACTTTTTAGCAGTGACTTTACACTACGTGTCTATTCGTATATTTGCTTACTGTGTACCTCCCTGGCTAGAATGCAACCATTAGGGCAGGGACTTGGTGTTATTCCCTGCTATATCCCAGACACAGAACAGGGTGATGATGGTGGTATGGTATGTATTAGGTACTCAGTAAGTATTTGTTGAGTGAATCAATAATGTCCAAATTTCTTCTTTCAGATCATTGAGCACTCGTTTATGTTATGCAACAGTGCAAGGCAAGCAATAGCTTTAGCTCTGAGAGGAGTGGTATCATTGCAGGCTGCCTGGGTTATTTACCACACAGCATGCGGAGGTGAAGGGCACAACGGTGAGAGGGTGGAGAAGTGGCAGCAATTCTAATGTGTGTCCAAATCAGGGAATGGCAAATCCAGCCTAGTTTAAGGCAGTTGAGGTTGGGATGGGTGGGCCTCAGCATAAGGTCATAACTTCATAATTATCAGGTGAACAATAGAGACAACAGGACTCCAAATATAAACAAGGCAATCCTGAGAAACTATCGATGTTCTGAAGCAGGAGAAAATTTGCTGAGCCCACAGGAGAGCCACAGGAACCCAGATGCCTGGTTCCTTGATTTCAGTATAGGCTCATGACCACCTGCAGATGCTGGACGCTCAGTCGAGTATCAGCTGTGGGGATAGAGCTGGAGCAGGTTCTCTAGGGAATGTAAAAGTAAATATAAGCTCTACCTTCAAAGAGCCTGTAGATTTATACGAGATGCTAAGACACAGCTAATAGAAGTAAGAGCATTATATAACATGTAAGTGCTCAGCAGAGCCGTGAAATCATAGCAAATTATATCTGTAAAGGAGGGCTATTCATGGATTGTGTTTAAATATAGAACTAGTCTCTTGGGTGCAAGAAAAAGAACAATTTACTAGTTACATATCTCTTCATTTGCAAAATGTAGGGTTTAGAAAGAATTCTTTTTCATGTTTCCTTCCAGTGCTAAATTGCTATGATTCTTAATTCACATACACGTAAGCCTATATAGGTAAACATGTATACATAGATAATAAAATCTCATTCATTCGTCTTTGCTGATTTTGAACTTATGATCAACCATCCGAAGTAAGGGTGGTTGAATTTTCATTTTATTTTATCGGTAATGTTAGTAGCTTGTTCAAAAACAGTGTAGATAAATTATAAAAGGAATGCTTATCAACTTTAAAAAACCGTTTTCAAAGCCTTTAGAACTCCTATTTACAAGTCAATAGCTGAAGTAGATGTCAGTCACTTGAACTGATGTTTTGATGCATTTAATACAGATCCCCGAGCTAGGGCCTCCTGGAGAGACGGGAGTTGACACACCAGGTCCCTGACCCTCATCTCACCTCAGAGCACCAGGAAGCCAGAGTTTGTCTTGACTGGGGGCAAAATCGGAGGAAATCATTTGCAGAAGCAGCGGGCCTGGCAGATTATGCCCTGAGCCTCCTGCTATATTTCTTGCTCTGACAGTAAAAACTACTTGCATAACAAGTACTTTTAACAAAGAAAATGCAGTCTTCTTCATTAATAGGTTATTGTGTAAAATTCATTCATTCAAAATGTTTCTCAAATCCCTACTACATTTATCGAATGTGCAGGAGGCGCTATAAAAATCCTCACTGCATCACGGAGTTTTCAGTACCAAGTGTTTATTTCGTCTCCAGCTCTTGGGGATATGTGTTAAGGATATCTTATTATTATACAGTTAATTTTAATACAAGTTTCAATTGCCTTACCTCAAAAGGCTACATGTGGACCTCACAGGCAAATGGGGATGTTGCCCAAAGGAGAAACAAGAGTGATTATGGTCAAAAGCTTTCGGGACTGAGGTCAGAAAAGCTGAAATTCAGAATGAGATGCAAATGGAAAAATGTCAGGCAGGGAATGAAAAAACAATCTGGAAACCACACAACTAAAAATTTCATTCTACCTTGGAGAAACCATCACAAAGTTCATCCCCTATTGAAGACAGATATAAGAAAGTAGTAAGAGGAGTCATATAACCCATCAGATGAATTTAGTCACTCTCTGTGACTGAGCCCAAAGGTTGATCAAGAGAGGCCAAGGTCTCCAATCTCCCTTGAACACGCTGAAGTCATTCCACCCAGATGTTTTTCCTGATGCTGCTTTCTTGACCCACGGTCTGACTTTTCAGCTGTCATTCTATCTTCAGAGCCTTGCTGCAGTTCTAGCTTCTCAGTGCTGCCCTCTCTCATTTCTCCTGCCCAAAATGAAAGCCTCTTTCTGGATACCCAGGAACCTTACAACATTGCAGCTTACCACTAAATGGTTCTCTATCAAGTATGTAGTTCTTCTGATTCGACTACAAATACCTTACTTGCAGGATTCATACTTTAAACCTTTTAGTGATTTATTAACTTATAAGAAAAGTCTCACAAGATATAAAAATTTAGTCACATTAAGTAAATATTGAATGAATTGCACTTGTCAAAAAGAAAAAACTATTGAAAATAAAACTATTTTGGAAAATTTGGGATGTAAAGTTCCTAATAGTCACTGCACCTAACTCTTTATAAGACATAAAGGAGGCTGGGTGCGGTGGTTCATGCCTGTAATCCCAGCACTTTGGGAGACTGAGGTGGGCAGATCACAAGGTCGGGAGATCAAGACCATCCTGGCTAACATGGTGAAAACCCATCTCTACTAAAAATACAAAAAATTAGCCAGGCGTGGTGGTGGGCACCTGTATTCCCAGCTACTCTAGAGGCTGAGGCAGGAGAATTGCTCAAACCCGGGAGGCAGAGGTTGCAGTGAGCCAGGATCCCACCACTGCACTCCAGCCTGGGTGACAGAGTGAGATGCCATCTCAAAAAAAGAAAGACATAAAGGAGGCACTTTGACTTCTGCCAAGATGGCCAGATAGGAATGGCTCCAATCCGCAATTGCCAGGGAGAACAATCAGAAGGCAAGTGATCTCCACATTTCCAACCAAGGTACCAGGTTCATCTCATTGGGACTGGTTAGACGGTGGGAGTAGCCCAAGGAGGACAAACCAAAGTCGGGGGGGGGGCATTAGTCTCATCCAGCAAGCACAAGGGGCTGGAGACTCACTCTCCGAGCCAAGAGAAGCCATTAGAGACTTTCTGGACATTCTGGCACTCTGGCTCAGATACCGCACTTTTTCCATGGTCTTCAAAACCCACAGACCAGGAGATTCCCTCCAGTGTCTACAACACCAGCGCCCCAGGTTTCCATCACAAAACTGGGCAGTTGTAGCTGCAGCAGATTTTTTTTTCCCAAACACCGGTGAGAAAGAACCACTCATTTCCCTGAAAACGGGAGCTGAAGCCAGGGAGCCAAGTGATCTGGCTTGGCCGGTCCCACTGCCACAAAAACCAGCAAGCTAAGAACCACTGGCTTGAAATGCTTGCAGCTAGCACAGTCTGAGCTCAGCGGAGGATGTTCAAGCTCAGTGGGAGAGAGGGCATCTGCCATTACTGAGGCTTGGGTAGGTGGTTCTAAACTGGCCTGTGTAAACAAAGTCTCCAGGAAGTTTACACAGCAACTAGGTGGAGCCCACGGCAGCTCAGCAAAGACTCTGCGGGCAGATTGTGACCAGGCTCCCTTCCTGCTGGGTAGGGCAGCTCTGCAAAAAGGCAGCAGCCTGTCAGCGACTTATAAAGCCTCCACCTTCCCAGGACAGAGCACCTGGGAAAAGAGGCAGTATGTGTCCCACTTCAGCAGACTTAAGCATCCCTGCCCAGCAGCTCTGAAGGGACCAATGGAGCTCCCAGCACAGCACTCGAGCTCTGATAAGGGACTGACTGCCTGTTCGAGTGGCTCCCTGAACCCCGTTTATCCTGACTGGGAGTCATGCATACAGGAGAGCTCTGGCTGACATCTGGCAGGTACCCTTCTGTGATGAAGTTACCAAGAAAGGGACAGGCAGCAATCTTTGTTGTGCAGCCCCTGTGGGTGATTCCCAAGCAAGCAGGGTCTGGAGTGGACCCCCAGCAGACCTGCAGCAGTGCGGCCTGTTTCAAGGAAAACTAAAAAACAGAAAGAAATAGCTTCAACATCAACAGAAAGGCTGTCCACTCAGAGACCCCATCCAAAATCAACAACTTCAAAGTTAAATCTATGAAGATGGGAAGAAACCAGTGCAGAAAGGCTGAAATTGCAAAAAACCAGAACATCTCTTCTCCTCCAAGGAATCACAACTCCTCACCATCAAGGGAACAAAACTGGATAGAGAATGAGTTTGATGAATTGACAGAAGCAGGCTTCAGAAGGTGGGTAATAACAGACTTCTCTGAGCTAAAGGAGCATGTTCTAACCCAATGCAAGGAAACTAAGAATCTTAAAAAAATGTTAGACAAAACGCTAACTAGAATAACCAGTGTAGAGAAGAACATAAATGACTTGATGAGCTGAAAAACACATCATGAGAACTTTGTGAAGCATATACAAGTTTCAATAGCCAAATCAATAAAGTGCAAGAAAGGATATCAGAGATTGAAGATCAACTCAATGAAATAAAGCTGGAAGGCAAGATTAGAGGGAAAAGAGTGAAAAGAAATGAACAAAGCCTCTGAGAAATATGGGATTATTTGAAAAGACCAAATCTATGTTTGATCAGTGTACCTGAATGTGATGGGGAGAATGAAACCAAGTTGAAAAACACTCTTCAGGAATTCAGGAAATACAGAGAACACCGCAAAGGTATTTCTCAAGAAGAGCAACCCCAAGGCACATAATTGTCAGATTCACCAGGTTTGAAATGAGGGAAACAATGCTAAAGGCAGCCAGAGAGAAAGGTCGGGTTACCCACAAAGGGAAGCCCATCAGACTCACAGCAGATCTCTTGGCAGAAACCCTACAAGCCAGAAGAGAGTGGGGGCCAATATTCAACATCCTTAAAGAAAAGAATTTTCAAACTAGAATTTCATATGCAGCTAAACTAAGCTTCATAAGTGAAGGGGAAATAAAATCCTTTACAGACAAGCAACTGCTGAGAGATTTCACCACCACCAGGCCTATCTTACAAGAGCTCCTGAAGGAAGCACTAAACATGGAAAGGAATAACTAGTACCAGCCACTGCAAAAGCATATCGAATTGTAAAAACCATTGACCCTACCTTCACCACCACCACTACAACTGCCCCCTAAAAACTACTCAGCCTCCTGGATCCTTTTGTGCCTAATTAAAGGCGTCACTCCTCACTTAGTGACCTAGGCCAGGAATTGGCAGTCACAAAGCAGCTTCTGCTTACTCCCATGTTTGATTCCTCACCAAGTTCTGTTGACTGTCTCAGATCCATCCTGCCTCTCCTTCAGCACAGATTTCACTTGGTTCAAGTCTTAACATCCCCACTCACCCAGACTCTATGGTTATTTCCCAACTGGTTGGATGTATCTGGTCTCACCTCTGTCCAGTACATGCCATATACAGCCAGAGAGGATCTAAAATGCAAATCTGTTCATGTCATCCCCTTTCTATATCTTGTAATGGTTCCTAATGCCTAAAATATAAAGTCCTAATTTCTTTGCAAGTCATTCAAGGGCCCTTTTAATCTGGTTCCAGCCTTTCTTTTTCGAATCAACTTGGCTGCTTGCCCACATGCATCACACCTGCTTCCCATCTACAGTTGCAAAGTCTAAAATTGTCAGACTTGAAGTGCCAAGCCATTTCATCTCACTGTGTAGGAAAACATTTGACCCTGTATCCATCGAAGCTAGTTGACTTACCTTTAGACTGAAACCAAGAACCACTTTATTTCTTGATCACTCTGCAAGGCTGATTCTTTGGTCACCACAGTGCCCGGTAAATGCCCCTAATATAGCAATTATTTGATCATATACCCATTTAACCTGCTAGGACTTCCCTACTGTCAGAAGGGGAGGGAGGGACATAGCAGATCTTGGCACGGGAGGAGAGTATGTAGTTCGGCATTTCGTACATCAGCATCACCACACCACTCAAGGGGCATCGGTGAGTCCATGATGAAAGAGTTTAGAAGGAATTTCAGGGAAATGGAACAGCAGGAGCAAAGGCTCAGAAGCAACAGTAAACTTGCAGTAGGCTAAGACCATCCCAAGGGCTTTTAGCTTCCCTGTCACTGCTGAATTGGAGGTTTTTATAAAGGGGCAGATGAGGGAAGTAGCCAGTCTGAATAAGCAGTGCCTTGAGTAGAAGATGAAACCAAAACATAACCCAAAGACTTCCGCCTGGGAGACTGGAAGATTGGTGACACCTTGATGGAAAATGATAAGCCTGAACTGTACATTCAGATCAGTTCTCACCATTCGAGTTTGAAAAAAAAAGAGGAAAAACAACGGAATAGTTACCACAAATTATCTACAAACGTCCTTGCCAGGCTGAGGATTTACGCCACCTGGTAGCCATTTGCCTAATTTTTTATTCGATTCTTTACAGCGGTGCAAACTCAAAATTTGTACTTAAAAATTTGAGCAGTGTCAGGCATGAAGGAGCTATTAAATTTTTTTTTTGTAGAATACACGGATGAGTGGAACATGTAAATGAATTATTCAATAAAGCAAAGTTCTGTGGTGAAAAGAGCTCTGATCTGAATGTGAAGACCGCTGCATCCAGTTCCACGTTAACTGTGAGTGAGTCCCAGGAGGTCGCGGAGCTCTCTCAGGTCATAGCCAGCTCTAACATTCTTGACTTTATATTGGGGTTTCAGTTTACTTGTCTGAGAAAAATGATATGTAAACAATTATATATATTATCCATATATATATGACATACACAGAACAAGAACTCAAATAATATAAGTGTAAGACATTTTTATATACCTTTTATTATATATGTATATTGGGTTTTTTTTAAAAAATTATCAGCTGAGCTCAAAAGTCCTTGAAGAGTCACAACATCAGAGGGGCCATCAGGAGTGATATGTATACTTTTGGCAGTTAAATTTGAACTCACAGCTGGAGAAACCTTGCTGGTTCGAAGTGCTTTTCTGATTATGTCGTCATTGTTCCTCCTTAGCCAGGTGTTTCTCGGTCCAGCCCAGAAGCTCCTCCTACACAGCACGTGTGACCCCTTCCTATGGCATCCAGGCCATTCTCATGGGTGGGAACTGGAGGGTGAGCACGCACTACTCTGTGGGGTTTTTTGTTTGTTTGTTTTTAGGCTAATATTATGTTTAATAAGTGGGATTATGGTGTTATATGTGTTTGTCTAATTTTCCCAGCTAAAGCAAAAGACCTATCCCAAAAGAGGCTTTTAAGAAAAGCGTATTCCTAACACAAGGAATTTTATGCAATGGACACTCAGTATGTCCTTTTCAATATTGATCTTGATGCTGAGAGTTAGAAAGCATCATCCAGTCTGGAGACGGGGAGGGGCTGTAGAAGATCATTCTGAGGTACTAGTAGTGCCAGAGAGTAAGGGCTAAAATAACACCCTACGGTAAAGGGAGTCTGCCAAAGGGACAAGGAACCCAGCTGGAAAAGCACCTATGGCCAATTTAAGAAAAACAAATAAAACAATATCAGATTATAATCTAAAGTATATAATAAATATCCATGCGTTCATACTGACTTGAATTAATGACTGAATAATGTGACAGACAGAGTAGACAAACCTCAAGTATAGAAGAATTTCTAATACTTGATGTAAATACTCCACCATCGCAGAGTGAAACATAACCCTCCCCACTGTAAGCACGAGCTGTGCACACACTGCCACAGAATGTAGTATGGAAAGGGGGAAGGAAAGCATAACCTTGCGGTGGAAACCCTGGTAAGCGCTGCCTCCGTCCGACGATCAACAAATGCCAAGTCAGGTTGGCAGCACTGTACTCCGTGTGATGTAACGAGAACAGCATGTTACCTCTGCGGTCTTCCTTCCCCGAATGCATATCCTCATTCCAATCATGAAAGAAGCATCAGGCAAATCCCAACTGAGGGAAATTCTGTTAATACAATGCTCCTCAAAGCTGCCAAGGGCATGAAAAATAAAGTCTGAAGAAGAACCTAAGGAGATGCCACAAATAATGTAAAAGTTATCCTGGATGAGATCCTAGAACAGAAAAAGAACATTGGGTAAAAACAAAGGAAATCTGAATAAAGTATGGACGTTAGTCAACAATAATGTATCAATATTGGGTCATTAATTGCAACAAATGTTCCAAACTAATGTAAGATGTTTCTAATAAATGAACTGAGTGTTTTGCGTCTGGGAACTCTGCTCTATCTGTGCAACTCTCTGTAGAAAGTTTATTTTTAAAAATGAGTCAAATCACCCAACACGCTCAGCAGAAAGCAGTGCCATGTGGAGATGCAAGGAAATGTCAAACTATTACTAAATATCTTTTGGAAAATTATATAGAAAAAGATTAGACAGGATATTTTAAAAACATGGATCCTTCGAGGCAGGAGAAAGACAGACAACAGTTTAACAGCAGTTATATATTTTTTATTTGAAAAGAAGTATAGTTCATTAAAGAAAATATAGGAAAAACTACACGAAAGTAGAAAAAGGAAAGAAAAGCTTTCATAATTCTACCATCTAACACAACCACATTACTATTTTATTTTCAGTTTTTAAAATAAGTATATTTTTGTGAGTTTTTCTCATAGTTTTAATCCTACCTGATTACACAATTTAACTTCTTGGAAGGTTTTCCCTCTCCTAATTGAAGACAAATCTTACATGGAACAAGTTAATTGGTGTCATTGTGTATTTCAGACAGAATTAATTTAAGTGAAAGAGAACCATATGACTTCGCAAGACCGTGAATGTCCAGAATCTGCTCCATTTGTCTAGGACGTAGTGCAGAACTAAAGGGGTGCATATGGTACTGTACAGAAGCCGTAAGGTCTATCTCTTGACTTCACTGTGGAAAGGGTATGATATTTAAGAAACAAAATGGAGAAAAGGAAAAGTCTACTGCCAGATGAGTTCCTCAGAGCTAAGAGGTAGGTTATAGAAATAAGAGGTAGGATAATAGGTATCTACCAATTTTCAGACTATGAGTATTGTTGGCAGAAGAAAGAATATGATTGAGAGTAAATGGCAGGAAGTATTTAATATTAACCTTATTATAATCGCCATAATCATCTTCTGGGGAGGAGCTTGCATTCAGGCAATATTCTTTCTTAAGATTCACTACCGTGGCTATGTTCCAGATAAAAAAAGTTTAACATGGTTCAATTCTGTTAGATTGAGGTAACTAGAAACAGTAAATATTCCTGAGTACATACTACCACCCAGTGGATACGTCTGCATTTGCAGAGGAAGAGGACGAAGGAAGGCGGGACCAGGTTATGACCACAAGTGTCCTTCGCATTCAGTGCTTGATTAGATACATTGTATCTAATCCCAGCTGAATTACACCGCTCATTCAAAATTCTAGACAGACTGGAATACCCATTTCAAAGCATTCTGATAAATATTACCAGAGGCTTTGGCAACGGGAAAAAAATACTGTGTGTGCTTACCGACACTATAGATACTAACTTCTCATTAATATTAATAAAAATTATGAATTTCCAATACGATGAGTCAGAGATAACTAACTTCTAGTAGGGCAGAGAGAGGGCTGTCAGGGCAGGGACTAGACAGTGGGAAAATCTGGCAAACACTGCCTTAGCCAGGCGATCAAGACTACGTCACGTTGTAGTACACACCTTGGATGTGGTCATCTGACTCCCTTGGAGACTAAGAACTCTGGCATGAAGTCTAAAGAAAATGACATTTTTTGGCAAAATAATCTTGGATTTCCCTTTCTCTGAAAGCAACTAAAGGTTTACTAGAATGCAAATATATGGAGACAGTGGATGGAATTTGGGTCATTTAAATGAATATTGAGGCCATATTCAGGTAGAGACTTCCTAGGATTTTTAGAGAAGCACAGAAATATCCTTCTCATAGGGTTACTCCAAGAGTCCTGTTATTCTGTAGATAAGCCCAATTCTATTTGTGTTCCTAAAAAGGAATACTACAATTTACGGAACTGAAACGACACTGAAAGTCTAAGAAAAACTGCTTGTCTGAAACTTTTTTTTTTGTTGCTACATTTATGCATTATCTTCTCCAAGAAGTGTACGCACCCATGTGTGAACAATTCTGGGTAGGAAATCTACCAACTGATGTGTTCTCCATTGTTGGGTATGAGATTTATTGAGCTCACCATACTTACAAGATGATAAACTAGCCTATCGCTCTTTCATAAATGTCGGCAGAAGACATGAGACTAAAGACTTCATTATTCATGCTTAGCAAGCAGCGTGAACATCATATTTGAGTTAGTTCTCCTTGTCCCCTAAGTCCCGCGGGGCACCACAGAGGGGTCCAGGTGTATCTTGCGCGTACAGCGGATTTGTGTTCTAGGAAAGGATACTGCGTGCAGCGAATCCACTGCTTTTATAACAAGCAGGAAGTAAGGTGGCTCTTTTCCCAAAGTTGGCCCTTAACTTATCCCTTAAGGTTGCTTGCTGCAAACACAGTCTTGAAAAACGGGTGTATTAAAAAGAGGTCAAAGGTTTGCATTCTTGGTATGCCCAGGAAAAACGTTCTCTTGCAGGAGAAGAGCCGGCCATCCTCCCCTGACAGCCTCCACTGCAGCCTGTGGGAGGCGAGTGCCCCAGGGGCAAACCTCTGGCCTCTGGCCCCACCCCGGGGAAACATTCCCAGCCTCTCGGGAGGAGAGCCCTGCGGCGGGAAGGCTCTAGGGCAGGGCCCAGCTGCGTATCCCGGGCTATAGGTGACAGTATCCCAGGCTCCAAACTCCAGGCCTAGGGGCAGTTCCCTTCCCTGGTTATAACAGATTCTCACCCCGCCCTGCCCACCTGCCTGCCCCACGGGGAATGGCCCAGGAGTGGAGGCGTGGACAGGCATCCTGGTGTCTCCCATGGGGGCCAGCCTGGACAGCGGGGCCTTGGGGGGCAGAGAGGACGCACCAGGCAGGCACCGGGCTCCAGGGCAGCCCCTGACAGGCGGTGGCCTCGGCCTTGGGTCTCCACGGAGACGGGGCGGGGCCAGGCGCGGAGGGGGTTATGGGGGGTGGAACGTGGTTTCCAACGGCCATCGGCCCCGCCCATCCCGGACAAAGACCCAGCCTGGCCTGGGAAGCAGAGACAGGGACTCCCAGGCAGAGCCTGACCCCAGCGGGCGCCCGGGGCCACCTCCTTCCACGCGCTGCTGCGCAAGGACGGGCGGCCTCTTTGGGTCCCACTCCTGCTCCGCTTAGCGCCTCCAGAGGCCTCACCCGGGCCCTCTGCTGGGTCCTCGGGGGCCTCAAAAGCGCTGGCCCAGCCTCGAGGTCACTCCCTTGAGCCACCCGAGCTTCCCATGGGTCCTTTGGAGGCCTGGGTTTGGGATGCGGCTGCCCCAGGACCACAGCTGACCGAGTGTGGCCACGTCCCCTGTGGGCCACCCATCAAGGGCACAGGCGACAGGAGTCCCAAGGCGCAGTGGCCCGCCTGGCCCGGGGTTGACCCTCGGAGTGGGGAGAGGCCACTAACTCAGGTCCTCTCCCCTTCCTCAAGGCTCCTTCCTCACCTGGGGTGAAGGGCTCCCAATCCCAGCACCTCAGGGACCTTCCTGTTTCACTTATACCAACGAATAATCGTTCGGTGTGCTGGGACAGAGAAGACAGACACGCTGGCCCCCGGGGTGGGGTGGGGCGAGGGAAACTGGTCTGTAAGTGCAGAAAATTCCCAATAGGGACAGGGGCTAGGAAGGAAACACCAGGAAAAGTGAGGAGGGACGATGGGGTGACCCTACCAGGACAGCAAGGTGGGGGTGAGGGTGTGAGCCGGGCAGGCAGGACCCAGACACCGTCTGATGGGTGCCAGAGTGGGACCCACGGAGGCTCTGAGGAAGCCCTGGGCCTCAAAAGATGGGGAAACAGGAAGACCACGTGGAGGCTTTCACAGCCTTCTAGGGCACAGACAGTGCAAAACGGCTCAGGCCAGAATTTGGTTTAAGCTTTGGAAGGGTGCTGGGTCCCTCGTGCTTTTCCTGAGGCTAAAAGGATCCAGCTCCTTAGGTCCTTTCCACATGGTTCTGGGGCCCTGGCTACATGGACAGCCTTCTGATGTCATCTGTGGCCAGGCAGGGGGCATGGGGCCGCCCAACCCTTCCTTGGCCAAGCAGACAGATGAAGGGAGCCTCTGGGAGGAGGATGGCTGGACTGGGAATTAGACTTGGAGTGTAATCCAAATGCCCCATGGGCCCCACCTCTTTTCTGGAGCTCGGTTTCTTCAAGAAAAATGGGGACAAGGGACGGCAAGACCAGCTCTCAGGACCCTGCCATCTACCCCTTGATGCTTTTACATGGTTCTCAGGGGCTACCATTTTCAGGAAGAATTCTTGGGTTATAGGAAAGGGAGGAAACGTGTTTTGAGGGGCCCTTAGCTCAGGCTTTAGGCTCGGTGTTGGTTTGACTGGTTCGCTCTTCCTCCCGCCCTACACCCGCTCACAAAACCTGAGTCCTGACTATGGCCGGAACTGAGTTTTCTGTTTCTACATTTTCATCATTCCATGTTGCACAAAACAAGGTCTGGGGGGAAAGGAGACAGATATTAGCAAGTATATAAAAGATAATTGGTCAGGCATGGTGGCTCCTGTCTGTAATCCCAGCACTTTGGGAGGCTACGGCAGGCAGATCACCTGAGGTCAGGAGTTCGAGACCAGCTTGGCCAACATGGTAAACCCTGTCTCTACCAAAAATACAAAAATTAGCCGGGCGTGGTGGTGCGTGCCTGTAGTCCCAGCTACTTGGGAAGCTGAGGCAAAGGAATGGCTTGATCCTGGAAGGTAGAGGTTGCAGTGAGCTAATATCACACCACTGCACTCCGGCCTGGGAGACAGAGTGAGGCTCCGTCCCAAAAAAATAAATAAATAATAAATAAAAAGATAATTTAACCAGAGAAAACCTAGAAAAGGAATCAGGATGAAGGGATTAGGAAGAGGTGGGGAGAAGGAGTTGGGGGTGGGGCTGGGACCAGGGATATAAAATCTAAGGACAGTGGGGACCAGAGTCACAGCCTTAGAAAAGCAGCAAGCTTGTGAAGGTGGAGAGAGGACTGCAGTGATCTCGGTGGGGAGGAAGGGGGTGGTGTCAGGGCAAAGGAAGCAGGCAACAGACAGGAAGAAGAGTCAGTGCCCTGGCCAGGTGGCCACCATCGCTACCATTTTCCTTTCCCCTGTCATCATGATGCCCCTAGGCTTTCTGCCCGCCCTTCTTTAGTAATAGGTGTTGGCAACTAAGGAGCAGAGTCTGATTTGAGGTTGCCGAGGAAACCGTCAGGGGCAGCTGTGAACCCACCAGGCTTGTCCAGTAGGAGTTCAGGATCCCCAAACTGGATGAGCAAATAAGCTTAGTGAGTGACAGTCCCACCAGTTTTCCCCTGAGTCCTTAGGTACTTTCCACATGGCCACTGTAGGCGTCCATTGTAGGCATCCACTGCCCCTGTGGGTCCCCAGGTCTGCTCTGCTGTGCAAAGCAGGGACGCACTTTCGATCCTCTGCAGACACACCTCGGGCTTGAATCCCATCTCACCCATTCCACGAATATTGATTGAAGGCCTACTGGGTGTGACGCCTGTGTGGCAGTGGGGGAGTCAAGGTCCCTGCTCCAGTGGGGGTGATAGCCACAAAACAGGAGGACTTCAGAACCCGAGAAGGGGGACAAATGGCTGCGCAGCACGGGGCAGCCTGAGAGGGGGAAACAGCAAATGCTTTGCCATCGATTCCTGGCTGGGTATCACCGGAGATGCTACCGGCTCTCTCTTCAGCCTGGGTTTCCTCACCTGGATGGTGGAACTGGAGCCCCCGCTGCCCCACTGTCTGAACCCGCTGTCTGAGCTGCCTCTAGGGACCCCCCCCCCCGCCGCTCAGTTCTGCTCCCTGTCTCCAAGGCTGTCAGTCCCTCCTGAAAAGAATGTCCCCACAAAAGGAGGCCACTGGCCACAGTGGGAAATGGAACAAGCAAAGGATGCCCAGCCTGTACCGAGGGCCGCATGGCTCCTGAAGCCCGGCCTGGTGGACACTGGAGGGCGCTTTCTGTCTGTGGGTTTTATTCTGGTGCCTGGAGCCCCTTCCCTGTGGTCTCTCGACCCAGCCCAGCTTTCTGGGCCTGGAGCCCTGGCTTCTGGAGAAGAGATACCAAGCTCTACCACCAGGCACAGGCCACAGACTACTCTGCCCTTGTCCGATGCCAGTGGAAGCCGGGCCTGGGGAAGGTGCCCTCTCACAGGGCTGGCACTCCCAGGGAGGCACAGCAGCAAGGCAAAGGGACAGACTGCCAGGGCCTTGGGAGCTCAAGTGGGACCCATAGGGACCCTCTCTCTGGAGTTGCAAAGCGGCATTGGGTGAAGGGAGATTCAGCATTGTCACCTAAGGGAACCTTAGCCCCAAAGTGGATTTTAAGAACTGGGGTCCACTAGCAAGAGAAGGCCCCACAACACTCCCACCCTCTTCCCAGCCCACCTCTTGCTTCCGGGTCCTGTTCTCTTGGGGGGAAGAAGAATCTTATCTGACTGGTGGAACTCCGGGACCGTCCCTGGTCACCAACAGTAGTGAGCAGGGTCACCACATGTTCAAGGCTGGGCATACCCAGCCCCGGCCATGCACACGGGCGGGGCCTCCGAGGCCTTCCTCAGGCTCCTTAGGAACCCACAAGGAAGCTCCCTGATGGGTGCTGATGGGTGTCTGCACTCCCTGATGGGTGTTTCTGCCTGGCACAGAAACACCGGGTTCCTGGGAAGCTGGAACTGCCTTATGAAAGCCCCTATTCCCACGCCCCCCCATCCCTCGGGGCTGCTGCTATGTTCTTGCCATCAACCCTCCCCAGCACCCAGCATGCCTGCCTCTCCCAGAAGCACCCCTTCATCCTGGGCCTGGCTGAAGGCTCACTCCTCCGTCAGGCCTCTGAGGGGACCACTCCATGCCACTTTTAGCAAAAGAGGAAAGGCCATCACAGTAGAAAGGCCACTGTCACACTAGATAGCCAGGAGTCGGGCAGCACAAGTGGCCCTCTCAGGCGCTTTGAGGACCACTCCCCACCACTCTCACCCCAGCACAGTCTGGTTCCCAGGACTTCAGGGTCTTCCTGGGAACCCCTCAGCATGATTAACCTGGGCAGACTGGACCTGAAGGGGCCCTTGGTCCTTCTGAAAATGCTCACCAGGCAGTGTGAGTGCGGGGAGGCCATGTGCAATGTGTGGGACCCTGCCCTGCACCCACTCAGAGCCTCAGCCCTGCAGACACACTGGGAATGATTTGCTGCGGGTGGGATCATCCTGATGCTTCTCTGAGGTCTCTTTTCCTTTCAGTTTTTCTAAGTAACTTCGAGGACCACGTGACTACATGCCGAATAAACTAGGGTGTGCACAGACCCCGTCCTGTGCAGGAGGGCACAAAGCAGCAGAGTGTCTGCCACCCACCTGCCACCTTTCCAATGCTACTACAAGATTTGCAAGAAACGGTCATTAATCAAGAACCATCTTTATTAAACAAGATAAAGTAGAGCTGCAGGCGCCGTCACTGCTGGGCACACGGCAGTGTGGGCATCGCACCCGGCTCCTCCCCGCAACCGCTGGTGTCCACTGCCAGGTTTCAATGTTCCTGGACCTCAGGGCCTTCGTCCTCTCCAATCTATATGCAGAGACATGTGACATGGACTGTCTCAGGTGTTTTGCAAAACTCGGTACGTTCTCATTGACCCTGGTCACCCTGCTGTGCCCTGGATGTGAGAACCTCTTCCTCCTGTTCATCTCAGGCCTTTTACTATGGCCAACAGGCTCCATTCCTTCCCTCTTCCCCACCCCAAACCCACTCTTGGCCTCTGGGTACCATCGGTCTACTCGCTACTTCTATGAGGTCAACATTTTTAGATGAGCGCTTCCATGACGTTATGCAGACTTTGTCTTTCTGAGGTGGTGGCAATACTACGTAGCATGATTTAATCAGTCCACGGTACATATATCTATCTAATCTAAACATTGTACGCCATAAATGAATGTAACCATGATTTGCCAATTAAAAACGATCCTATTAGAAAGCACCATAAATACAGTAAAATGCAGGAAATGCTGCATTTTTATTGTGGACACGCTGCCTCCTGGGTGGGCAAGGGAGACTGTTCTGTAAGTGCAGAAAACTCCCAGTAGGGACAGGGGTCAGGAAGGAAACACCAGGAAAAGTGAGGGTGGAAGATGGGGTGACCCTCCTGTGGATGGGGTGCTTAGGGAGGGCTTCTCTGAGGAAGTGACATTCACTTGATTGACAAAAGGGATGGGCAGTGCCTGGGAAAGTCTTCTAAGAGTCGGCAGTGCCCAGCGGGGTGTCCCAGGCTGGAAATAGGGCAGAAGGCGGGGGTGGGGTCGTGAGCCAGGCAGGCAAGGCCCAGACACTGTGTGATGCATGTAGGGGTGGGACCCACAGAGGCTCTGAGGATGCCCTGGGCCTCCAAAGATGGGGAAACAGGAGGACCTACTTGGAGGCCTGCACCCAGGCAGGGGACCAGAGCCTAATGCACCGCACCGCCCTCCTGAGGCTTCCCGGGACCTCACTTTCTCTCCCCATGCCCTGCACTCTGCCACGCACCCCTTCCTAGGCCAAGCAGACAGAGGAAGTGGGGCTGCTGGAGGCAGGGGCACCGGACTGGGAATTAGACTTGGAGTAAAATCCAAACACCCCATGGGCCCCGGCTCTTCTCTGGAGCTCGGCTTCATGTCACCTGGGGTTGGGGGACAAGGGACGCAAGACCAGCTCTCAGGACCCTTCCCACTGCACCCCAAGATGCTTCTCAGTGGCCTCAGGGGCCATCTCTTTCAGGAAGAATTCTCTGGTTCTAGAAGAATAAAGGAAGGAAGTGTTTTCAGTGGCACATATATCATCAGGCTCTAGACTAGCTGCTGGCTTGGTGGGTGCTGCTTTGTTTTTTTCTCCCTTACACAAAACCTGAGTCCTGACTAGGGCCAGGATTAGGTTCCAGTTTCTAGATTCTC
>CM052652.1:2280303-2304415 GCA_028533165.1 Leontopithecus rosalia
GTGGCCTCAGGGGCCATCTCTTTCAGGAAGAATTCTCTGGTTCTAGAAGAATAAAGGAAGGAAGTGTTTTCAGTGGCACATATATCATCAGGCTCTAGACTAGCTGCTGGCTTGGTGGGTGCTGCTTTGTTTTTTTCTCCCTTACACAAAACCTGAGTCCTGACTAGGGCCAGGATTAGGTTCCAGTTTCTAGATTCTCGTCATTCCATGTTGCACAAGGCAGACATCTAGGGGACAAAGGGGCAGGTTATTTACAAGTAAATTAAAGATGATTTAGCTACAGAAAATGTAGAATAGGAATCAGGATGAGGGATCAGGAATGGCAGAGGAGCAGGGGAGAGGGAGCTGGGGGAGGGGCTGGGACAAACAAAAGGCACAGGGGAGGAGGCCAGGGAAATAAAGTCCCAGAGGTCAGCGGGGACCAGAGTCACAGCCTTAGTGGGGCCTCAGGACTGGCAGCCAGTGGAGGGGCTGAGAAGTGACCTTGCAGGGTCACACGTCCCCAGAGAGAGAAGGGCAGGCCTCCTGAGCCAGCAGGCAGAATGTAGCCCAGAGGTCCACGCACACCGAGAGCAAAGCCCCAGCGTGGGTCTTCAGCCTCTCACTAGCACCTCGCCATTGATCAGAAAAAAGCCTTTATGTGGGCAATGGCTTTTTGCTAGAATTTAAGATTATGTTTACCTCTATTGTAGTTTTTGGTATAGACCCCTTCTATTAGGAATGGTTCTGTCCTAGTCATGATATCCACTTAGCGCCATCAAGTTTTCCATTTGAAAAATTTCTTCTGGTCGAAAAAGGAAGAGCTCTTTCAGAGAAAAAGTCCAGGTAGATGGAACACCTAGGTGCATGGAGCGAGAGATGTCAAGGTGAGGACATGCCAAGGCCGGCCCCGAACTCCTGAGCAGCCTTTGCGGTGGGGGGGGGAGCACTGTCTGCCGGGAGATTAAACCTGCAACCCAGCCACCCGGTGTCAAATGCCACTCAAACCCACAGTGTCCAAGTCTTCAGACAGGTAACCGGTTTCTGCGACTAAAACAGCTAGAAAACAGAAGGGGAGTGCTGGGGATCCAAAGAGGGGAAACAGAAGACCAAGTGTGACGGGGCCTCAGCCAAATCCAAACCACCCATCTATGAAAATTCAGGTTCGAAGCCTATACAGAGGACAGAGAAGGAGGACAGACTCCTCATGACCTCCGGGAGCCCCTGGATCCAGCCATGCCTGAGGTAGATCCATCCTTGGACTTGTCAATTTCAGGAGCCTGCCAGTTCCTTTTCTTGCTCCAGCCAGCTAAAGTTTCTGTCATTTCTAATGCAGGGGGGCACCCTGCAGGGAACACGTGCTCAGGGGCTTCTCACGGTTTTGGTCAGATGCAGTCACGATGGCTGGAAAGCCCATCTCTCAAACAGAACCCACGCTGGGGAGAGGACGTGAGCCTCCCAGCCTCCGGGGCAGACTCAAAGGGCTGGCAGTATCTACAAGGAGACTACAGGAGAAATGCTCCTGAGATCATGCTTTTCTCAAAGTGCCCAAGGCCCCAGGGCGTCGCTCACCGCCAGCCGCTCACGCCCCTCTGCTCTGTGTCAAGCCTCTGGGCATCAGGCCCTGGTTGTCCTCCAGGAGTCTCTAGCCACAGAGAAGCGCTGCAGCCCGCAGCAGAGAGTCTGAGTTTGAATCCTGGCCCCACCAGGCTTAACTGTGTGTCCTTGAGGGTAGTGACTTCACCTGTCTACTCCCGGGCTCCCCTCCCTACAATAGGGCTGGTCCTGGTACTGACTCGCAGCCTGGCAGTCTTGTAAGCTGCAGAAACCACTCCCCAGCCTCTGTGTCCCATTCCCTAAAGGTCTGTGGTGCAGCTGCCCACGTGCCCAGTGCAGGCTGGCCGGAGGCTCTGCTCCAGGACTAGATGCTCAGCCTGGACATGACCCAAGTCACTTCCACCGACAACTCCATGATGGTTGACCTCAGAAAGAAGACAACTGCCCCAAAGCCCCACCATCAGGACTGACAGCTCTCCAGGAAGACTCCAAAGGGACGCCGTGGACCACGGGCTCTGGGGACACCTGCAGGAGCCTCTTGGTCTCCAGCATCCTCTGGCCTCATCCCACAGCTGCCAGATGGCAATCAGAGCCCACCCTCCTCTCCCCAAGGCCCAGCACCTCCTGCACCTCCCTGCACAGAGCTCACCCAGCCTCTTCTGTTCCTCCAGACACAGGGAATCCTCTTCCCGATGTCACCTCTGCTGGCTCCTTGTTTCTCAGGCCTCAATTCCTCCAGCCCTCCCCAGCCCTCCCCTGCCCGCCCCTGCCCGCCCGGCCAGGTGGGCTCCCTCCCAGGCTGCCACTGTTTTCTTGAGGGCGCTGCACTGTCTATAGTCACCGTATCGGGCTTTAGCCTGCCGCTTATTTTTATTTCCGCTCAGAGCCTGTGTGTGTTCTCGAGCTGTGGCTGCTCTGGATCTGGCCTCGCCCTTGCCCTGCAGACAGCCCATCCGGGTGCCCTGCTCAGAGCCGCCTGCATTAATAGCTGATGGTTTGATACTCCCAGGAGCCAGTGCATTCACGCAGCAATCAGAAGGCCCCATCACCACTACTGTGTAATTGTGCCCGATCACTCACAGTGAGTGCTGATTGCAGCTCAGAGATGGCTCAGCTTCCGGGTTGATGGGCCGCAGCCCTCAGAGGCCGAATGAGGTTCACGAGTGCTTGCCCACCTCCATTCTCCTCTGGCCTAGAATGTTTAATTGGCTGTAAGTCCTTTGACTCTAAGTCCATTGGCCAGAAGGATCCCACAGGAGATATGGTAGACCTGGAGCAGGTAGCACACCGCCCCGGCATTAACACAGGATGAAAGAAAGCTGGGCCCTCCATGCTGCCTCTGGCATGCCTTGACAGAAAAAGGGAAAGAGAACAAAAAATCCCAAGCCCTCCAACAGGATGAATGGATTCCCCTCTTGACTAAAGGAGAGCTCAAATATGCCCAGAAAACTGGTGCAGGCCGTAGGAAGCAGGAGTCAGACAGACCTCACTGCACCCTCCCCTCCCACACACTTTGGAGTTTAGGCAGAACTTACTGGCATTAACATTTAAACAGAGATCACAAGACTCACAGAACAGACTCTTTATGGCAATAACATACCAAATTATAAACAAGACCTAAGGGTTGCATCCCACAGCCAGGCAGATTGACAGCCGTGGTCATCCTGACCTGTTGCGTGTCCCACTCTGGATGCAGGGCCTCGGTAGCGAACTCACTGGAACCACATGGTCTGAGAAAGAAGGTGGAGCTCTGTACTTTCTACTCAGTTTTTCTGCAAACCTAGAACTCCTCTAAAAATTATAAAGACTATGAAAAAAACATTCTTTGGTTAGGCACAGTGGCTCATGCCTATAATCCCAGCACTTTGGAAAGGCAGAGATGGGAGGATCACCTGAGGTCAGTAGTTTGAGACCAGCCTGGACATGACGAAACCCCATCCCTACCAAAAACACACACATTAGCTGGGCGTCATGGTGCACGCCTCTAGTCCCAGCTTCTTAGGAGGCCGAGACATGAGAATCACTTGATCCTGCAAGGTGAGGGCTGCAGTGAGCCGAGATCACGCCACTGCACTCCAGCTAGGGTGACAGAGCAAGACTCCATCTCAAAGAAAAAAAAAAGAGGGGTGAAAAGCAGCCAGAAGATGCCACTGATACCATACAAAGAGCCACTCCTAGGCCACCCAAACCCCGAACAATCCAGCTCATGGTGGCCATGGGATTCCAGGCCGAGAACATCTTTGTGGCCAACGCAGAAAGAAAATTCAACAATCCCATGGCCACCTACCTCATCTTAGAGCACACAAAACAATGAGAGAGGAAGTGCTCCACCATCAGAGAACCCCTTCCTCCTGGGGTTCCCACCTGTCCTTCCCCATCCACTGACATTTCCACCTTCCTCCTCCCACCGAAGTGGGCTCACAGGGAGCCGGCTTGTCAGACTTTTAATGTTCAGCCGCCGGAGGAGGGCCAGGAGTCAGGGCAGAAGACCATCATTCCTGCCAGTTCACCTGCCAGCCTACAGAGGAAGCCAGATTGGGAAGCCAGGAAGTTTTAGTGAAGCCCGCAGGGTGACCTTGTAGTCTCCCCTTCCACTCAGAGCACCAGGTGGTGAACACACAGACAAATCCCTGACATACCTGAAACCCTCTTAGGAAGCCAGTGTTGTCCAAGCTGGGCAGCCCGAGGCTGTGACGTCAGCCTCGGCAGTAAGAAGCTGGGGCTGCCCAAGGGCTGCCAGGAGGTGCCTTTCCATTCTATTAAAATGTTTCTGTCTCTGTCCACCAAAGAAAAGGAGGAGTAAGATCGCCCCAACATAGTTGTATGGCTGAAGACAAAAGTCATGTCGGTGAGGCAGTGAAGCCGCCCTTCTCACATTTTACTATATTTATCTTGTTTTTATTAACATTGTTTTAATTGGCAAGTCATGCGTGTACATTCATGGGGTGCAGTGTGAGGATTACACAGATGTGTGCACCGTGGAATGAGGAAATCCCACGACTCAGCATCTCCACCACCTCAGAGAGACCAATTCCGCTCGATGCCCCGGAAGTGTTGGTCTAAACAAGTTGACCCCACTGAAGTAGCAGTAGATGGATGGTGACCCGGGCCTGAGAGTGGCAGAGGGAGGGGACGGCGGTGTCGGTCAAAGGACAAAGTCCAGACAGGAGGAAGAGGCTTTGACTCCAGGGCACAGCAGGGTGACCAGGGTCAATGAGAACGTACCGCGTTTTGCAAAACATGTCACACGTCTCTGCATGTAGATTGGAGAGGACGAAGGCCCTGAGGTCCAGGAACATTGAAACCTGGCAGTGTATGCCAGTGACTCTGGGAGGAGCCAGGTGAGATGCCCACACTGCCGCTGCCCAGCAATGTCAGAGCCTGCAGCACTTCTATTTTTCCCTGCTCTATTTTTTTAAATAAAGATGATTTCTGATAAACAACAGTTTCTTGCAAATCTTGTAGTAGCATTGGAAAGGTGGCAGGTGGGTGGCAGACACTCTGCTGCTTTGTGCCCTCCTGCACAGGATGGGGTCTGTGCACACCCTAGTTTATTCGGCATGCAGTCACATGGTCCTCGAAGTTACTTAGAAAAACTGAAAGGAAAAGAGACCTCAGAGAAGCATCAGGATGATCCCACCCGCAGCAAATCATTCCCAGTGTGTCTGCAGGGCTGAGGCTCTGAGTGGGTGCAGGGCAGGGTCCCACACATTGCACATGGCCTCCCCGCACTCACACTGCCTGGTGAGCATTTTTAGGAGGACCAACGGCCCCTTCAGGTCCCGTCTGCCCAGGTTAATCACGCTAAGGGTTCCCAGGAGGATCCTGAAGTCCTGGGAACCAGACTGTGCTGGAGTCACAGTCGTGGGGGAGTGGTCCCCAAAGCACTTGAGGGGGCCACTTGTGCTGCTGGGTTCCTGGCTGTCTAGTGTGGCATTGGTCTTTCCGCTGTGAATGGCTTCCCTTTTTGGTAACAGCACGAAGCAGTCCCCCTCAGAGGCCTCACAGAGGAGTGAGCCTTCAGCCAGGCCCAGGTTGAAGGGGTGCTTTTGAAATAGGCAGGTGTCCTGGGTAAGGAGAGGGTTGATGGCAAGACCCAGCAGCCCAGAGGGAGGGAGCGGGTGATGGGAACGGGGGCTTTCACAAGGCAGGTTCCAGCTTCCCAGGAACCTGGTGTTTCTGTGCCAGGCAGTGAATCTGTTGGTACAGACACCCATCAGCACCCACCAGGGAGCTTCCTCATGGGTCCCTAGGGAGCCTGAGGAAGGTCCAGAAGGTACCACCCTCGTGCACGGCTGGGGCTCAGTGTGCACAGCCGTGAACATGCAGTGACCCTGCCCACTCCTGATGCTGGCCAGGGATGGTCCTGGAGTTCCACCAGTCAGATAAGATTCTCCTTCCCCAGTAAAGAGCAGGACCAGGAAGCAAGAAGTGGGCTGGGGAGAGGGTGGGAGTGATGTGGGGCCCTCGTCTCCCCAGGGAGCTGCTGTCCTTAAAATCCACTTTGGGGGTGAGGCTCCCCTGGGTGTGAATACTGACTCTCCCTCCACCCAATGCCAGTTTGCAACCCCAGAGAGAAGGTCTCTGTGGACCCCACTTGAGCTCCCCAAGAGCCCCTCTGAGTCCATCCCTCTGCCAAGCTGCTGTGCCCCCTCTGGAAGTGCCGCCACCAATACCATCACCTGAAGTGGAAAACTCTGGCTTTCTCTTCAGCCTGTCACTATGACATCACCATTACTTGTGGCCCACCTCCCACCCGCTGTGACCTTTACTCATAGGTTCTGTCCAACTAAGGAGCATTGTCTGAGGTTGTTATGGAAACCGGCTGGGGCAGCTTCGAGCTATTGAGAAGTGGTGGGCCCATGGGGTGTTTGGATTATACTCCAAATCTGACTCCCAGTCCAGCGCTCCCACCCCCAGCAGCTCCCATTCATCTGTCCACTTGCCAAGGAAGGGCCCAGGGCAGCGTGCGGGGCTCAGGGAGGGAGAGCAAGGCTCAGGTACATACTGGGATTCGTAACTCATATTTATGCTGAACGTTAGGAGTTAAATTCAATGAAAGAGCATTAGAAAACATATCCTAGTTTTCAAAGCAACATATCCAATTGTTAAAATCTGTGTGCATTGGCATACAAAACAACCATACCTTATTAAGAATTTTAGAAAGAAAGATATATGGAGGGCCAATGAAACCGGTTATTTAACTTATGTTCACATTTCGTAAATTCACTGTGAGGTGTGAACTTTCTCAATGCACTGCCATGCATCAACAACTTTCAGAGTCAATCATGGGCAGCTGTATGGACCTCACCTCGCAGTAGAGGAAAGCAAAATCCAAGACACGGCTTTTAGAAAGGTCTAGAAAGTGCCTGATCTGGCCGGGCACAATCGTGGCTCAGACCTGTAATCCCAGCACTTTGGGAGGTCGAGGCTGGTGGATTGCTTGAGCTCAGGAGGTTTAGACTATCCTGGCAACATGGCAAAACCCCGTCATGTTGCCACCATAGCCAGCTAAAATAGAGAAATTAGCTGGCTGTGGTGGCGCACACTTGTAATCCCAGCTACTCAGGAGGCTGAGGTGGGAGGATGGCTTCAGCCTGGGAGGCAGAGGCTGCAGTGAGCTGAGATGGCAGCGATGCCCTCCAGCCTCGGTTACAAGTGACACCCTGGAAAGAAAAGGGAAGGGAAGGGAGAGGGAGGGGAGGGAAGGAGAGGGGAGGGGAGCAGAGGGGAGGTGTGTTTGGTGATGGCTCCCAACTCTGTGTATGTTCTAAAATGTACAAAAAAACCCTGAACTGTACCCTTTAGGTGTGTGAATTGCATGGTATGTGAATGACCTCGACACAGATGTGAGTCAAAACAACAGAAATCAGCTCGAGGTGCGTGGTGCTGCCCGCAGACTCGGCCAGTGTGCTCGCTTGCCTCAGTCTCCAGCTCCCCGTTACTCCCTGACAGTGCTCCTTGAGGCCAGGTCCGTTTAGCACAGCACTTTCAGCTGTCCTCCCACCCTGCTGCTTCGCCTCACAGACTTTACACCTACCCTGCCCTAGAGGAAGTTCATTTAGTGACAGTATGTGAAGACAGTCAGTAGGTGCAGAAAGCCAAAGAAAGGTGCCCTGGGTGTGTTTCTGAAAGGAGACTGGCACATGGTCCCTGCAAAGGTGAACTCTTGACTTCGGCCTTTCCTGAAGCCAGGAAGTTGTTTCCTGCTGCTGCGAGCCTTCGAGGGCCACCTCCATGAACCAGGCAAAGCCAAGAGCAAACCCGAGTATCAGGTTGGCAGGAGAGCCACGGTCAGGGCCCCTCTAGCCCATCCACAGCGCTGCTCCATCTGAGTCCCCACCACACACCAAGCAGCAGATCAGCGCAGGCCTCCCTGGGTCCGGGGAAAGTCTGAAGCTGGCCTGACTGCCACACTGCTCAGTCACGGGGAACCACCCCTTTGAACAGAGGAAAGCAGGTCTCAGGCTCAGAGCCGTCACGCTTTAGTGACACGCTGGGGTGGGTGTCACTGCCACTGTTGTATCAAACCAATGAGCTTTGGGCTGCCTTGGGTGGACGACTTCGAGGGGGTTTGCTGCACCTTCAGTAGTAAGGGCTCCCTTCTGAAGTGAGTTCTGTGTTGGTGATTGCATCGTGACACACCGTGCAGAGATGCAGACGTGTCTGAGTGTGTGTGTGTTTTTACTCTATTCTTCCCTCTATTTTTGAAAGAACAAGAACATTCTGACCATCCAAACACTGATGAGAAAAGAACGGTAAAAGTACAAATGACGACACAAAAACAATCAGCCGGCCTCGCTATCAACGTGGGGAAATAGAACAAGTGAGAATAGAATAAGGTCATGGAGAGCAGAACACTAAATTCTTTCATGTCACGAGCACAGGTAAGTTGACACTTGCAAGAATAGGGAGAGGGTCAAGAAATCAACCTGGGGAAACAGAGAAAGGTGCAACCTCTTTCAAAGCAATTTTCTTTATTGTTGTTAGAGTGCTGCTGAAGTAATAGCATTTTAATTTTACTGGAAAGACTGACAGAAAGGAAACCATTAGGTAACAGTGTGGGTAGTTTGTGGACATGGAATGAAAATCATAAAGGTGGCCTGGGTGCGGAGGGCCACACCGTAATGCCAGCACTTTGAGAGGCCGAGCCGGTGGATCTTTTGAGCCCAGGAGTTCGAGACCAGCCTGGGCAACATGGTGAGACCCCGTCTCTACAAAAAACACAAAAATTAGCCAGGTGGGGTGGTGTGCGCAGCCCGGTGGTGGTGGTCACTGCTACTCCAGAGGCTGAGTTGGGAGGATCACTTAAGCCCAGGAGGTCAAGGCTGCAGTAAGCTATTATCCTGCCACTGCACTCCAGCCCAGGCAACAGAGTGAGACCCTGTCTCAAAAATAAAAAAAAATCACCATGGTAGCATGAAAATGACTAAAGTTGCAGAATAAATCAGAGACTAGCAGCTTTGCTAGATAGAGCTGATGAGACTAAGTGACAGCTCTTAGAACACCAATCTGTGAACATCACGGTGGCCCAGAGGAAGAATGAAAATCACCCTGGGGACCAATGACCCAAACTTAACATGGTGAGGGCTCTGGTTTCCCGGTAGGCCATCTTGATGTCTGCAGCACTGGTACTGAGGAAGAAGTCACCTGAATCTTTCCTGAGGCGGAGCTTCACCTGCAGGAGGCAGATTCAGGGAGAGTTGGGCTGTGTGTTGGAGGGCGAGGGGGTCCCCCAGTGGGTCTTAACCAGGCAGCAGGCAGGGCAAGGGCTGTATCTGGAAGCCAAGACAGTCGTAGATGGTCACCTCTTCCAGGCTCACCCTCATGTCCTTGACCAGGATGAGCTCTGTGGAGGCCAATGACGGCACTGGAGGGTCATGCTGAAGGGCAAGGGCAAGGCCATGAGATGCAGGAGGCCACAGGACAGCCACGGGCCAATACCAGGTCATCCTGCAGGCAGTCCTTTAAGAAGAGCAGGTCCAGAAACCCCAGGAAGGCCGCCGTTGGCCTGGCCTTGCTCCCAGCCACAAGCCCTGATAAGCCCCTGGTGATCCTGACCCCAGTGGAATGGCCAAGGCCTAGGCCTTCCATCAGCCCCCACGAGGTGGAGTGACATGCTGGCTCCTCCACTCCAGACCTAGGAGTGGGTTGGCAGTAGTCCCGCGTAGATGCCTCCCCACCCTACCAGGCCCCAGTGGTGGGCGACTCTCACACACACCCTGCCCTTCAAGACCTCACAGCAAAAGACCAGCTTCAGAGCACGTGGCAGACACCACTCTGGGCAGGGACAGGAAGGCCAGACTAGGCAGTGGGGGTGAGTCCCCTGGAAGAGTGGCCAAGCCTGGCTCACAAGAGAACAAGGACAGCCTTCATCCCCTAGGTCACACATGACCCACAGAGCTCTGCTTCCTGCCTCATGTCACGCAAGGGAGCACCCAGATCTGAGGCCCCCAGGGAGTCACATGTTTGAGCACCTCCTCGGGGCCACAGTTGTGCCAGGCACTCAGGGTGCAGCAGCTGCCCACAGGGAGAGGCGACTCCAATGCACGGATGGAAGAGCAGGAGCAGGCCAAGTGCGGTGGCTCCCACCTGGAATCCCAGCACTTTGGGAAGCCAAGGTTGGAGGATCACTTAAGCCCAGGGGTTCAAGACCAGCCTGGCCAACATGGCAAAACCCATCTCCACTAAAAATACAAAAAATGAGCTGGGTGTGGTGATGCACACCTGTAATCCCAGATACTCAGGAAGCTGACGCAGGAGAATCACTTGAACCAAGATGGCGGAGGTTGAAGTAAGCTGAGATCACGCCATTGTACTCCAGCCTGGGTGACAGAGTGAGACTCTGTCTTGATAAAAAAAAGAAAAAGGAGAAAAAAGTGCAGAATCCTAGGGGGAACATGTCAGGGTGTTAAGGCTCCAGGCAGAAGGCCATGACGCCCCCCATTCCCAACCAAGAGATTCCTGGTGCCAGTGAGCTAGCAGGGACAGGCACAGGTGTGCCCCTTCAGGGGCCATCTCCCTCCAGACCAGCCTCCCCAGAGCTGCCCTCATGGGCCTCAGCCTCTTCCAAAGCTTGCAACAGAAGCACCTCATCCTGGCATTTGGTATAGTCAGTGCTGTTGCTTAGTATTTTAGCATACTTTGGTAGAGTCGGTGCTGTTGCTTAGTATTTTGGCGTACTTTGGTAGAGTCGGTGCTGTTGCTTAGTATTTTAGCGTACTTTGGTAGAGTCGGTGCTGTTGCTTAGTATTTTAGCGTACTTTGGTAGAGTCGGTGCTGTTGTTTAGTATTTTAGCATACTTTGGTAGAGTTGGTGCTGTTGCTTAGTATTTTAGTGTACTTTGGTAGAGTCGGTGCTGTTGCTTAGTACTGTAGCGTAGTTTGGTAGAGTCGGTGCTGTTGCTCAGTACTGTAGCGTAGTTTGGTAGAGTCGGTGCTGTTGCTTAGTATTTTAGTGTACTTTGGTAGAGTTGGCGCTGTTGCTCAGTATTGTAGTGTACTTTGGTAGAGTCGGTGCTGTTACTTAGTATTTTAGCACAGTTAGCACAGTCAGTTTGTTGCTTAGTATTTTAGTGTACTTTGGTAGAGTCAGTGCTGTTGCTCAGTATTGTAGCATACTTTGGTAGAGTCGGTGCTGTTGCTTAGTATTTTAGCACAGTTAGCAGTCAGTTTGTTGCTTAGTATTTTAGTGTACTTTGGTAGAGTCAGTGCTGTTGCTCAGTATTGTAGCATACTTTGGTAGAGTCGGCGCTGTTGCTTAGTACTGTAGCGTACTTTGGTAGAGTCGGCGCTGTTGCTTAGTATTTTAGCGTACTTTGGTAGAGTCGGTGCTGTTGCTTAGTATTGTAGCATACTTTGGTAGAGTCGGCACTGTTGCTTAGTACTGTAGTGTACTTTGGTAGAGTCAGTGCTGTTGCTTAGTATTTTAGCACAGCACAGTCAGTTTGTTGCTTAGTATTTTAGTGTACTTTGGTAGAGTCGGTGCTGTTGCTCAGTATTGTAGCATACTTTGGTAGAGTCGGCGCTGTTGCTTAGTACTGTAGCGTACTTTGGTAGAGTTGGTGCTGTTGCTTAGTATTGTAGCACAGTTAGCACAGTCAGTTTGTTGCTCAGTATTTTAGTGTAGTCAGAATTGTGTTGTTAGCATAGTCAGTATAGTTAGCGTAGTTGTGTAGTTAGTGTAGAGAGATGTCAGGCACCATGGGGCAGGGATCCATCTCCACCCCATCTGACCCGGGGCTAGAGAATTATAAAATACTGGACTTAATTGATGGTGGTGCCTTCAGTGAGGTCACGTTGGTCCAGCACTTGCTTACCAGGACCCAGGTGGCCATGAAAATCACCCGCAAAACTGGCTCCTGTGTCACCGCCAGCCGGAGAGAGATGAGCATTTAAAGTCTGTGTACCACCCCAAGATAATTAAACTATATCAAATTATTGACACCACAGAGGTGTGTCACTTGATAATGGAGTACGCATCAGGAGGAAACCTGCACCCGTGGATATGCGGCAACCTCGTGGTGGAGAAGGAGATCCGGGCCATGTTCCAGCAGATGCTGTCAGCCATGCAGTAGTGCCACAGAAAACGAATAGCACACAGAGACCTGGAGTCGGAAAACATCCTGTTGGACGGTGAAGGAAATGTACAAATTGCAGATTTTGGCTCAGCAACAACTACCATGAGGGGCAGAAGCTGACAAGATGTGGTGGCACCTACTTCTCCGTGGCCCCAGAAGCATTCCTGGGCCAGGGCTGCGAATGTCCCGCCATGGATGTTTGGAGCCTAGGCATCACTTTGTACCAGATGATGTCCAAGACTCTGCCCTTCTTCTCAGCGAGGCTTGTGCACCTTAAAGACAGAATTAAATCTGGAAAGTACTTTTGCCCGGCCTCCTTTTCAGAAGGCCTTAAAAGCCCAATGAAAAAACTGTTAACGCTAGACCCCAGGGAGCGGCCCACAGTAGAAGTTCTGAGGGACCCGTGGGTGAACAACGGGCAGGAGTTTCCTCCGACAACTTATGAAGAGCAAATCCTGGACCACCCGGACCCTGAAACAACCCAGCTCTTGGTGGCCATGGGATTCCAGGCTGAGAACGTCTCCAAGGCAATTAAAGAAAACGTATTCAGTTATCCCATGGCCACCTACCTTATTTTAGGCAGGAACAAAAAGCAATCCACTAACACACTATAGTCCCTTGCTCCTGGGAATCCCAGCTGTTCTCCATCCACTCAAGTTTCCAGTTCACCTGCCGGCCTGCAGAGAAAGAACAGTTTTAATCCAGACCCCCAGCATGCCCCCATGGCCTCCCCGACCATCAAGGCCTCCATCAGCAACTGTGGAGACTTAGAAACTTTGGCTCAACAAGCCCTCCAGCATAACCTCATGGCAGCCTCCTCCACCCAGAGCACCCTGGCTCAACAATCATCACAGGAAGCCAGTGACATCCTCCAAGCTAGGCAGCCTGAGGCTGTGTTGGCCCGGCCAACAAGAAGCTGGAGCTGCCGCAGGGCAGCCAGGAGTTGCATTTCAATACTAATGAGATGCTTCTACCTGTGCCCACCCAAGAGAAAGAGTAAGATGGCCCCAACATAGATGGACAGCTTTTAAAATCAAGTAGGTGGGCGGTGAAACCGCACTTCTCACATTTTACTATATTTATTCTCTCTTTATTAGTATTGTTTTAATTGGCAAATCAAGTGTGTACATTCATGGGGTGCAGTGTGAGGATTACACAGATGTGTGCACCGTGGAATGAGGAAATCCCACGACTCAGCATCTCCACCACCTCAGAGAGACCAGTTCCGCTCGATGCCCCGGAAGTGTTGGTCTAAACAAGTTGACCCCACTGAAGTAGCAGTAGATGGATGGTGACCCGGGCCTGAGAGTGGCAGAGGGAGGGAATCGGGGGTGTCGGTCAAAGGGCCAAAGTCCAGACAGGAGGAAGAGGCTTTGACTCCAGGGCACAGCAGGGTGACCAGGGTCAATGAGAACATACTGCGTTTTGCAAAACATGTCACACGTCTCTGCATGTAGATTGGAGAGGACTAGCAGCTGTCTTAGTTGAAAGAAAAGCTGGGATAATGAAAGGATGTGGAGGAGGACATGGAAGAGGGCAGGAAAAAAAATATAGCTAAACCAGAGTCTAAAACCTGGCCCAGACCGGAGAGAGATCAATGTGCAGTATGGAAAAAGAAAGGACATTGAAAGTATGCATGCACCAAAAGAACAGTCTAGAAAGATCATATAAATATACCTACGGTGGGATATGATCCAAACTGGTGGGTCACCGTCTTACACTACTACTATTGGGGCTATAAGAGTAGCAGGTAAAAACAAACAAAAACAAACCCTTTGCCAATCAAAATATGTCACTGGAAGGCAAGACGTGTGGCACGAGTTCTTATATTGGAGGAACAGCTGCCCTGTTCCTTTGCTCCTCATGAGAGGAATCTGCTCCAAAAACTACAAGTACGGATTTCTTTTAAGCCTAAAGATAACATGACTTTAGATTTTAAGTAACCAAAGGCTATGGTATTAGCCTTCACAGAACCACAAGCTGAGTGGCAATTATTTGCTAGGGATATGAAGGGACCTATAAAGTAAACTTGGGGTCAATGAAGGAAGTTGTATTGTCAGAATTAATTAGTAAATTCCCAGAGGTACGGGCTGAGCTAGCCATGAATCATGCTCCGGTGGTAGCAGAACTAACCACTGAGTTAGTGGTAGTAGAACTCACAGTGGGAGTCACCCCAGTCCGGCTCCACCAGGATCCCACACCACGGGAGGCTGTTGTAGGCATAGCAAAGCATCCAGAGTGGCTAATAAACATGGCATTTTGGAGCCATGCCAGTCACCCTGGAACATCCCACCCTTATCAAAGAAACGGCTGCCTAGTAATCAATTGTACCAAACCTGTGATAATTATAGGCCAGGGCAGAACCTACGAGCTGTAAACCAAGCAATAGTAACTGTTCACCGAGTAGCTCCAAACCCCATACACTCTGCTCTCCCTAATTCCCTCCAATGCAGTATGGTTCACTGTTCGAAACTAAAAGAATGCTTTCTTCCACCTTCGCCCCATGCCAGTCAGTCAACCCATCATGCCCTTCAATGGGAAAATCTCCAGTATACTTGGACCAAGCTTCCCCAAAGGTCCAAAAACTCCCCCACAATTTTCAGTGAGGCCCTAGCGTCAGACATTAATGCTTACACCCCACCGGCTAAAAACTGTCCTTCGGCAGTATGTAAATGACCTTCTAGCAGCACCCACTATCAAAAATTGCCATGAAGGAACCCAAACCTTCGCCTTCTGTGGAAGGCAAGGTATAAAGTATATAAAAAGGAGGGAAAAAAGCCCAGATTTCCTGCGAAGGAGTCACATACTTGGGGTTTGTCATAAGCCACAGACAGCGTATGTTTGGTAGTGCAGGCAAGGAAGCCGTCTGTAGAACTCTAACCCCAACCTCCCAGCAACACGTCACAGAGTTCTTAGGGGCAACAGGGTTCTGCCATATTGAAATCCCAAATTTCTCACTGATGGCTAAATAATTATATAAATCCACAAAAGGGGAGGAAAAGAAAACCCTTTATCTGGGGGCCTGAGCAACCAAAAGCATTTATGACAATCAAGAAGGCTCTAGTTGAGGCACCTGCTTTAGGACCGCCAGACATAACTAAACCCGTTCTCCCGTATGTTCACGAGCAGAAGGGAATGGCCATCAGAGTTTTAACCCCATCTTGGAATCATGGCCTCACCCAATAGCCTGCCCATCTAAGCAACTGGACTCGGTGGCTCAGGATGGCCATCCTGTTTCAAGGCTTTTGCTGCTTCAAGTGCTGATAAGTTAACTCTGGGAAAGCAGTTAACTGTACGGGCACCACAGTCTGTTTTAACACTAGTGGAGCAAAGAAGGCACCGTTGGTTGTCCAATCCTAGAATGACCCAGTATCAGGGTTTTTATGTAAAAACTCTGCATAACCTTAGAAACTATGAACACTCTCAACCCTGCCTCCCTGCTCCCACTGGAAACAGAAGCTCCCTATATAACTGTAGATAAAGTATTCTCAAGTAGAAGGGACCTTACAGATTGGCCCCTCCAAAATCCAGACGGCAAGTACCTGGCAGCAGCTTTGTAACAGAAGTCCGATGGGCAGGATACACAGCTGTAACTCTAAAAACCCAAAGCCTGCCAACAGGAACCCCAGCCCAGGGAGCAGAGCTAACAGCTTTAAAGCAGGCATTGCTATTAGCAAAAGGTAAGAGTCAACATATATACTAATTCAAAGTATGCCTTTGCTATGCTCCATGTACATGGGAGCATATACAAGAAAAAAGGACTCCTAACTGCCCGAGGAGCGAGTGTAGGGTATCCAGAAAAAAATCCTACAACTTTTAGATGCAGTGTGGAAACCTAAGAAAATAGCTGTTATATATCAAATACAAAATCAAAAAGGTGGCACCCTAGAGGCAAGAGGAAACAGGAAAGCAAATGCAGAAGCTCGGCTTTCCAGCACGGCAGGTAGGAAGGCAGCTACTGCCAGGCCTCTCCTCCCAGAACCCTTGCCTAAAGAGAAGCCAAATTATTCCCCAAATGGGAGGACCTGGTTTGCTCAGGAAAATGGAACTTACACACAAAAAAGGCTGGTGGAGGTTCTCAAACAGAAAGTTAGTTTTTCCTGAAGTAATAGCCCTCAGGTTTGTAAACAGTTCCACCGAGAAAGTCGCATGGGAAAACAGCACTAGAATCACTTCTATGTGCCACTGCTCACTGTCATCTCCCGAGCCGTCTGTAAACAGTGCTTAACCTGTGCTCAGAACAACCAACTGCAAGGGCCATTTTGGCCCCTAGGAATTCAAAAAGTAGGAGTAACCCCATGTGAAAACTTGCTTGTAGACTTTACTGAAACGCCCCAAGCAGGAGGCGATGTATCAGTTTATGCTGGTGTTTGTCTGAACCTACTCCGGTTGGGTACAAGTTCTCCCCACCCGCACTGAAAAAGCCATGGAGGCAACTAAGGCATCATTAACAGATAGCGTTCCTAGGCTTGGGCTGCCTCTGACTCTCAGCTCTGACAATGAACCGGCATTTGTAGCTGAGACTGTTCAAAATCTCTCTCAACTGTTGGAAATCACATACTGCCCACGTCCCCAGAGTTCAGGGAAGGTAAAGCAAATAAGCTGGACACTGGAACAATTCCTAAAGAAACTGCCAGGAACCCACTTACGGTGGGATCAAGTCTTGCCCATGGTCCTTCTCCGAGTCACACGCACCCCAACCAAACAGACCTAATATTCACCTTATGAAGTTTTGTTTGGGAAACCACCCCTCCCCCAACCCAGGTAAAAGAAAATCTTTAAAAAAATAGGAAAAATAAACATTAAGGAGATAAATGCAGGCCCTAGATAAAGCCATGAAACAAAGCTGGATACAAAAAAGAAGACCTGTAAATTTAACAATTCCAATGCATTCATTTAAACCCGGAGAGTCTGTCAGGTTAGGCGGTGGAACCCAACCACATTGGGCCCTTTTATTGTAACCTTATCCACCCCCACTGCTGTTCAGGTTGCTAACGTTGTTCTCTGGATTCATCACAGCAGTCAAGGCCAGCGGCCCCAGACAAGGGAACCAGTCAGCCAGACCCGGATTATCCCGCCAGGCTAACCTTGAGACGCGTCATCAACAAGGACCAGGACCAGCTCAGTCCGGTGCCAGGTGCAGATGACCCTGAGGAACCGTGGACCCCTGCTCTAGTCACAACCAGAAGCTGAGCAGTCAACGCAGGCCGAAGCTCGAGGAATCTCCACCGGGTAAGCAAATGGAAACTGAAATCTTAAACCCTGCTGTTTTAATAATATTAATATCCTGTAACTGTGTTGACACGGCTGCAAAGCTCTGCTCCCAGGAGAAAGCATTCCTGTCCAGTCTTAGTGTAAAAATGTTACCTTTCATTTTGCTCATGTTAGCCCTCATGGAAAATATACCAAGCGAGGAAGTGCTATATGGGTGTCCTGTGTGCACCCACACTACAGAAATAGGGAATACGCAAGTTAAAACTTTCCTATACCAAACACATTATGCGTGTAGAGGAGTGCAGAAAGTAGCTGGTGCTCCAGAACAAACCTGGAAAGGGTGGTCACCAGACTCCCTCTTCAGAGGGTGGTTTTTGTGGTTGGGGGGTTTAAAACCCCATCGCGGGGAGGAGTAATTATATTAGGAGGGTGTTTGAGACTACCTTGTCTCCTGCCTCTCTTCATTGGGAGTATTCTGTCAACTATACAAGCAGTAATGGCCAAGCAAACCGCCAGTCAGTTAACGGCATTAGCTAAGTATCCGCCTGTGCCCCGAGAGGACGGAGAGCTGCCTCAGAATGACATGTATGGGAGTGGAGCTTTCTATGGGCTCATATAAAGTGTAACCATCGACTGGAACTTAATCACTGGCAAACGTCTGGACGATATAAGCTTAAACTAAGCAAGTAATATGTTAATAGCCCCAAAAAGCTGCGTTGATACCATCTTTTCCAAGCAGGCAGCTTAGCAGAAGAAACAACTTAAGGTAAATAATAGCACTGTTCCTGGAACCACAACCCTGCAGGTCAGCCCCCCGGGCTGTGTTTACTCAAATTCCAACTTTCCAGCTGTTGCCCTGGCTGGCCCTGGGTAGATGACTGGTTAGCTAAAGACAGGTAAGATTCTGCAAAGGAAAGACAACCTAAGACAGGCACAGGCACAAAGGAGCCAGCAGGCCTACAAGTTCATTTTGTGCCTCTCATGGCAGGAGACAAACTCTCAATCTGGTGCTAAAAATTCAACTCAGTGCTGTACGCTTACCATAGCTAACACACCAGCCTGCTTTCCACCAAAAATACAAAGTCACTCCCAAACGGGTTGTCTTAAAGCTCTGCGACACACCTAAGCCATCGCCCTGACATCCAGCTACAAAAACCAAACAGGCATAAACTAATAAATAAGCTCATAGAAATACCAAGTGACCTAAACGAAAATTAACTTCCAAATACTAGTAAATGCTGAAAGCAATGGGGTTGTTTCCTAGTAAAGAGTTAATAAAAAGCAAGGAAGCGGGGAAATGAAGAGGGAAATTAAATAATAACAATGGTGGTCTACAGTTGCTGCATAATGCAGTTTACTGTGTTGTGTTCAATATAAAATGTAACCCCAGCTCTGCTTAAAATTAACTCCTTAAAACCTGTCTTATCTAATCTGCCCACATTCTCAGCGAAGTTCCCAGACATCTCAAGACTCCTATTTTTCTTGCTGACCAGCTGCAAGGTCACAGGGCAAGATAACACCCAAAGAATGTGCAATGCGTTTCTCAAAATGCTATTTTTCAAATGTAGCACACATCACAAGACATGTCACAAAGTAACTGTTCTTTGTGGTGGCTTCTGCAAACCTGTGTTGCGTCATCCTGGATGTATAAAAAGTACCCCCTTTTCTTCCTCCTTTGCTCAATCTTGGGATGCTGATCCGCTGAGCCAGTGGCCACCTTAACAAATCCTCCTGTTTCACCCATTGGTGTCTCTGGTCCCCTGAATACTCTGAAACACCCCAGGTGTGAGTACTCAATCTCCCTCTAAATGCCAGTTTGGAACGCCAGAGAGAAGGTCTCTGTGGGCCCCGCTTGAGCTCCCCAAGAGCCCCTCTGAGTCTGTCCTTCTGCTAAGTTGCTGTGTCCCCCCTGGAAGTGCCACCACCAATACCATTGCCTGAAGTGGAAAACTCTGGCTTCCTCTTAATAGGTGCTGGCCAACGAAGGAGCAGAGTCTGATTTAAGGTTGCCATGGAAACCCACTGGGGCAGCTGTGAGCTGCGGGCTCGTGGGCCATTTGGATTATACTCCAAGTTCTGATTCCCAGTCCAGCACTCCCACCCTCAGCGGCTCCCAGTCATCTGTCCGTGTGCCAAAGAAGGGCCCAGGGCAGTGTGCGGGGCTCAGGGAGGGAGAGCGAGGCTCAGGTACATAACTGGGATTCATAACTCATATTTACGCTGAATGTCAGGAGCTGACTGCAATGAAAGAGCATTAGAAAATATATCCTAGCTTTCAAAGAAGTATATCTCCAAATGTTAAAATCTGTATGCACTGATACAAAATAACCATACTTCATTCTTTATTAATAATTTTGGGGGAAAATGATATATGGAGGCCAGTGACACCAGTTATTTAACTTAGGCTCATACTTTTCTTTTCTTTTTGTGACAGAGTCTCACTCTGTCACCAGGCTGGAATACAATGGCATGATCTCAGCTCACTGCAACTTCCGACTCCCTGGTTCAAGCAATTCTCCTGCCTCAGCCTCCTGAGTGCTAGGATTACAGGCTCAAGGCACCACGCCCAGCTAATTTTTGTATTTTTAGTAGAGACGGGGTTTCACCATGTTGCCCAGGATGGTCTCAATCTCCTGACCTCATGATCCGCCCACCTCGGTCTTTCAAAGTGCTGAGATTACAGGCGTGAACCACCGTACCCGGACTATGCTCATATTTCTTTAATTCACTGTGAGGTGTGAACTTTCTCAATGCACTGCCATGCATCAACAACTTTCAGACTCAATCATGGGCAGCTGTATGGACCTCACCTAGCAGCAGAGGAAAGCAAAATCCAAGACACAGCTTTTAGGAAGGTCTAGAAAGTACCTGATCTGGCCGGGAACAGTAGTGGCTCACAGTAATCCCAGCACTTTGCGAGGTCGAAGCTGGCGGATTGCTTGAGCTCAGAAGATTGAGACCAGCCTGAGCAACATGGTGAAATCCTCTCTCTACAAAAAAAAAAAAAAAAGTAAAAATTAACTGACTGTGGTGGTGAAAACCTGTAAACCCAGCTACTCAGGAGGCTGAGGTGGAAGGATGACTTCAGCTTGGGAGGCAGAGGTTACAGAGAGTTGAGATGGCACCACTGGACTCCAGCCTGAGTTACAGAGTGACACCGGGGAAAGAAAGGGAAGGGAAGGGAAGAAGGAAATGGGAGGGGAGGGAAGGGAGAAAGGAGAAAGGGAAGGGGAAAAAAGGGAAAGGAAAGGAGAAAGGAGAAAGGAAAGGAATGGAAAGAAAAACAGAAAAGGAAAAGAAGAGAGAGAAAAAGAAAAGAAAGGAAATAAAAAAAGGAAAAGCAGGAAAGTAAAGGAAAGGAAAGAGAAAGGAAAGGAAGGGAAAGGAAGGGAAGGGAAGAGAAGGGAAGGGGAAAAGAAGCTGACCTAAGTTTCTTTCTTTATTCATTCTTCCTTTCTGTATCTCTTTCTTCCCTCTTTCTTTCTCTTTCTTTCTTAGAAAAAGAATTCATGGAGCCCCACAAGGAGAGATTTCACAAAGAAAGTGGATTTTGTGTTCAGTGCGTTATAATTAAGCTAAGAGGCTACTATTAGGACTCTTGGTAATGAGGGGAATCCACATGCCTGTTGCGTCAAAACTGTAAGCCAATTACATATTCTAGCGTGACAGGTCTGTGCTAGAAAGTCAGACCAAATGTGAGACCAAGTAACGTGAGGCACGGCTTTAAACACAGAGTGGATGATAAATCTAAACACCCATTCTCCCAGGAAGCAGTCTGACGCGGAGCTGGTATGGACTCATTGTGTCCAATCTTAGGTCTTGGATCCATGGGGGGAAGTTGCATAATGATATTGGCCTAAATGCTAGTTATTTGTTTTACTTATTTATTTTACTTTTCTGAATCAGCACACAAAGCTTGAAAAACTTAATTGTATTTATAGAAGATATAAAAGTAAAACAATTTAAACAAGCTAGAGCTGACAGAATTTGTAGGACAGGTGGGCCAAGGCCATGGAAAGCTGTCAGTGGGGTCTTGGCCACACCACCCTGAATGCCCGATCTCGTCAGATAAGCTGTCAGTGGCTATGGGACTCATGAGTGATACATGGATGTCATTTCCCCACGATGGCTCCCAAAACAGAGCTGAGAAGACAGGTACAGTTTAAAGGTGACCTCTAATGAAGGTCACACAGGAGGTGAGAAACAGTTACAATGATTGCAGCCGGGGCATGGTAGAAGTGAGCTAATTCCTCAACTTTCATGAAATTGTAAATCCAGAAGTAGGGGCCTTACTCATGTTTAGAGTTTTGAGTAACTGCTAGAAAAATTAAAAGCAGAAGTGACTGAAAATATTTACTGTGTTTCACAAAATGGGTACTTCACGTGGTGCTGGCTGAGTCCTCCTAGGGAGGTGGTGTTGGAGCAGAGGCCTGCAGGGAGCGTGGCTGTTAGCCCCCTGGCAGGGCTCTGGGAACAGTGATGGCTGCGTTCCTCCCACAGCCGAGTGCAGGGTGATTTCGAGGTCAGCAAGGAGTGAGGTTGGTCCAGGAGGGGCCAGTGGGAGAGGGGCAAGGTTAGGAGGGCAGCTGGGGGCCAGCCTTTGGGTTTCATTCTGCGTGTGATGGAAAACAGTGGGAGCTGAGTGGGCTGGGGAGTCACATGAAGTAGCTACTGATGGCAGAACAATGAGAAGGCTGCTGAGTGCAGTGGCCCCCGCCTGTAACTGCAGTGCTCTCAGAGGCCAAAGCAGGCAGACTGCTTGAGCCCGGAAGTCCAAGATCAGCCTGGGCAACATGGCAAAACCCAGTATCTACTAAAAATACAAAAAATTAGCTGGGTGTGGTGGCGCATGCCTGTAGTCCTGGCTACTGGGAAGGCTGAGGCAGGAGGATCACATGATCCCCAGAGGTCAAGGCAGAAGTGAGCTGAGATTATGTCCTTGCACTCAAGCCTGAGTGACAGAGTAAGAAAAAAAAGAGGGCCGGGTGTGGTGACTCCCGCCTGTAATCCTAGCACTTTGGGAGGCTGAGGCGGGCAGATTACCAGAGGTCAGGAGTTCAAAAACAGCCTGGCCAACATGGTGAAACCCCATCTCTACTAAAAATACAAAAAATTAGCTGGGCATGGTGGCGCGTGCCTGTAATCCCAGGTACTGGGGAGGCTGATGCAGGAGAATCGCTTAAACCTGAGGGGCAGAGGTTGTGGTGAACCAAGATTGCATTATTTCACTCCAGCCTGAACAACAAGAGTAAAACTGTCTCAAAAAAAAAAAGAAAGAAAGAAAGAAAGAAAAAGAAAACAGAATGAAATAAGAAAGAAAGAGAGAAAGAAAAAGACTAAGGTCTCTTTTCCTTTCAGTTTTTCTGAGTAACAGCAAGGACCTCATGACTACATGCCACACAAACTAGGGTGTGCACAGCCCTGTCCTACGCAGGGAGGGCACAAAGCAGCAGAGTATCTGCCACCCACCTGCCACCTTTCCAATGCTACTACAAGATTTGCAAGAACTGTTGTTTATCAGGAACCATCTTTGGCGACAGGTAGCCCAAGGCGCACTGGTCCGCCCTGCATGGGGCTGACCCTCAGGGTGGACAGGGGACACTAACTCAGGTTCTCTCATTCCTCAAGGCTCCTTCCTCACCTGGGGTGAATAGCTCCCAATCCCAGCACCTCAGGGGTCTTCTTGTTTCATTTTTGCTGAGAAATGATCATTGAGCATCTCCCATGCACAGGGACAGAGAAGACAGACACGGTGGCCCCTGAATGGGTAAGGAAAACTAGTCTATCAGTGCAGAAAACTCCCCACAGGGACAGGGGCTAGCAAAGAAACACCAGGAAAAGTGAGGGTGGAAGATGGGGTAACCCTACTGCAGATGGGGTGCTAAGGGAGGGCTTCTGTGAGGAGGTGACATTCACTTGATTGGCAAAAGGGATGAGGAGGGCCTGTGAAAGTCTTCTATGAGAGGGAACAGCAGTGCCCAGCAGGGTGTCCTAGGGATAGAAATAGGGTAGCAGGTGGGGGTGGGGGTGTGAGCCAGGCAGGGGCCAGACACCATGTGATGGGTACCGGGGGGGACCCATGGAGGCTCTGAGGAAGCCTTGGGCCTCAGAAGATAAGCAAACAGGAGGACCTATTTGGAGGCCTGAACCCAGACAGGGGGCCAGAGCCCAATGCACCGCACCGCCCTCCTGAGGCTTCCCCTGGGCCTCGCTTTCTCTCCCCACGCCCCACACTCTGCCACGCACCCCTTCCTAGGCCAAGCAGGCAGAGGAAGTGGGGCCGCTGGAGGCAGGGGCACCAGACTGGGAATTAGACTTGGAGTAAAATCCAAACACCCCATGGGCCCGGCTCTTCTCTGGAGCTCGGCTTCATGTCACCTGGGGTTGGGGGACAAGGGACGCAAGACCAGCTCTCAGGACCCTTCCCACTGCACCCCAAGATGCTTCTCAGTGGCCTCAGGGGCCATCTCTTTCAGGAAGAATTCTCTGGTTCTAGAAGAATAAAGGAAGGAAGTGTTTTCAGTGGCACATATATCATCAGGCTCTAGACTAGCTGCTGGCTTGGTGGGTGCTGCTTTGTTTGTTTCTCCCTTACACAAAACCTGAGTCCTGACTAGGGCCAGGATTAGGTTCCAGTTTCTAGATTCTCATCATTCCATGTTGCACAAGGCAGACATCTAGGGGACAAAGGGGCAGGTTATTTACAAGTAAATTAAAGATGATTTAGCTACAGAAAATGTAGGAGAATAGGAATCAGGATGAGGGATCAGGAATGGCAGAGG
>CM052652.1:2304915-2329101 GCA_028533165.1 Leontopithecus rosalia
TTTCTCCCTTACACAAAACCTGAGTCCTGACTAGGGCCAGGATTAGGTTCCAGTTTCTAGATTCTCATCATTCCATGTTGCACAAGGCAGACATCTAGGGGACAAAGGGGCAGGTTATTTACAAGTAAATTAAAGATGATTTAGCTACAGAAAATGTAGGAGAATAGGAATCAGGATGAGGGATCAGGAATGGCAGAGGAGGAGCAGGGGAGAGGGAGCTGGGTGCGGGGCTGGGACAAACAGAAAAGGCACAGGGGAGGAGGCCAGGGAAATAAAGTCCCAGAGGTCAGCGGGGACCAGAGTCACAGCCTTAGTGGGACCTCAGGAGAGCAGCAAGCTGCATCTAGTTTGGAAAGGTGGAGAGAGGACTGCAGGGAGCTGGGCGGGGAGGAAGGAGGGTGAGGGGCAGGGCAGAGGAAGCAGGGCACAGACAGGAGGAAAAGCAGGTGCCCTGGGCACCATCATGGGACCGTGGTCCCGGCAAGGACACGTGTTTAGGATGGGGGGGGTGGCAGCTGCAGGGCCTGAAGTCAGGTGCGTCCTCCTTTTCCCTGAGACTGATGTGTGGACAGTGGGGCACCTTCCCAGACCTCACGCTCAGGAAGGTCACAGGCCTAGCCAGGTCCTGCGTGAAGTGTTATCCAGCGCCCAGGCCAGTGCCTGTGATTTTCGTGTGAGCTTAGGTCCTCCATGGCCGGGTGAGTAATTAGGAGCCCCGGCTCCCATGGCACCACCTGGCCCATCACATGACATTGACAAGCAGGCTGCAGGAAACAGAAGCTCAAGCGACGTTCAGAAATAGCTGCAGGGTCCCTTTTCCCCTGCAGTGGCCACCTGGCAGGGGACAAGTCTGAAATGTGATCAGGGCTCTGGGAAGTGGGGGCTGAGATGATGCAGGCAGAGCCATGGGGCTTGCGAAGCTCCAGGGTGTGTGACGGTTTCAGCCCCCGTGTGCACAGAGTTGTCTCTGGCTGCACTCATGGCATTTTAATGAGCAATGGGCATTTGTCATCTCCAACCTGATGATGAGATTTCCCCTTGGCCAGTGTTTGTCAACATTCTCAGGTGGCACCTTCAGCACTCAGAAATTAGAATTCATTTCGGGCATGGGTCACCACCACATCCTTCCCCTCACAAACGTTCTCCTGTGAGTCAATCAGGAAGCAGATGTGTCCGGACAGCACGGAGAAGCTGTGTGGTGTGAGACGCATGCACAGTGCAGTTAGGAGTGGGTGCAGGTCCCCCTCTGCCACCAGCTAGCGGCCAAGTGCCCTCTATTAACCAAGCCTCCAGGTGGCCTGGTGGGTGTCCCCTTACAGCATGACTCTGGGGCACATTTAGCCGCTGTGCACCAGCCTGAGGGCAGGCCAAGCTCCAAGGGCTCCAGAGATGATGGCTGGATGCCCATCCCCTGGGAAACTGAGTGGAAGAGCAATTGATTTACCCACTGCCATTCTATGTCTTTGTTTAAAATGTGCAAAAATGGTTTTTCTGAAGGAGAACAAAAGGAGAAAAAGTCCTCCCCTGTGTTGTCCTGCGCAGGGCTCTGCAATGGGAGCACCACAGAACGTCTTTGATTATGAAGGACCTGCCCACTCCTGACAGCAGTCACGTTGCAGGAATTTCAAGTCAGAGCCTGCAATTGAGTTCTCAGAGAAGGCACTCATTACTGTCTGTAACTTTCCAGTGGGCTTTCTTGGGGGAAATGTAATAAGCTGGGGTGAATCAGTGGCTCCCGGCCCCTGCTCCTCAGCCTGTTTTGACACCAGGCTGGTGTGAGGATGCTGAAGTTACATAGCCACGGTTTCGGAGTGTAAGCGTGACGTCCATCGTGGATCTTTGTTAATCTACTGTAAGTCATTGCATGAAATAACCTGGGTAGGCTTCATCTGTACCTTGTGCCCTTGAGCTCGCTTACATGGGCGGCACGGGCGGCTTGCCGATCCTCCGTGCCCCCAGCCAGCCATGGGCTTGGGCTTTTCTCAGCTTGGCCTTTGCCTTTGGCCCCTCTCCCTCCTCCTCTCCTGGCAGTTCCATTCTGCCTGCAGGAGGCTTCCAGCCCCGTCCCCTGGGAAGTGGAGAGTCAGGGAGAAGAGACTAAACTGGGAGTTTCTGCTCATCTTCCCCAGCTCGAAGTTACATACCTGAGGTCAACCCTTAGGGCAGGGCCTACCCGACACAGTCGGACTCACGAGTGTTTCTTGTTGGTGGAGAGATTTAGTTATTCTGTTGTCATATATCAGCGCCTGCTGTGGGCCAGACCCTGTGCCGGGCAGAAGAACGGGAAGCCCCTCCTAGAGAGAGGATGCAGTGACAAACAGTGGGAAGGGGCGGCTCTGAAGATGCAGCTGAGGAAGGGGTGACTGGACCCTCCGGTGAAAGGAGAGATGTTTCAGAGGAGCTGCTTTGCTGGGTCTGGAAGGAGGAGTGGCTGGGGGAGGGCACTGCAGTAAGAGACCTCGGGTGGGTTATGGGTGCTGGACCAGGAGGGAGCCAGGATCGCACTAGCCTGGGTGACAGAAGAAGACTGTCTCAATTCTCTCTCTCTCTCTTTTTTTTTTTGAGACAGAGTCTCGCTTTGTCATCCAGGCTGGAGTGCAGTGGTGCAATCTTGGCTCATGCAACATCTGCCTTCTGGGTTCAAGAGATTCTCCTGCCTCAGCCTCCCAAGTAGCTGGAACTACAGGTGCCTATCACTGTTAGGGTCACAGCAAGGCAAGCTCATAGACCCCGTCCCCATTCTCCCCTGCTAAGCCGAGTCCACAGCAAAAACTGCCTCATGCCTTGCAGACAGGGCACCTAGGTTCCAGGATGTGGCCACATCTGGTTCTCGGACCCAGGATGGTGACCCAATTAAGTAGGATGTTAGCACTGAAGAACCACAAGGCGGTTTTTATTTGAAATAGCACCCAGCCACCTACAACCCTCCTGTATATCCCCCATAGTCTGTATGCCAGGCTGCTGCCACCTTCACCACCTATGGTGAAGCAGCCAGCCTGGCAGGTTGAAGTAAACTTGCTACACCTGACCTTGGGTCTGCCTCTCCATCCTTTTGGTCAACCTCACAGCCAACACACATGTTAATTTTTGTATTTTTAGTAGAGATGGGGTTTTGCCATGTTGGCCTGGCTGGTCTTGAAATCCTGGCCTCAAGTGATCCACCCACCTCAGCCTCCCAAAGTGCTGGGATTACAGGCTTGAGCATGCCCAGCTTCGAGAATGGATCTCAAATAATAATAATAATAATCCAGTGTGGTGGTGCATAACTGTAGTCCCAGCTACTAAGGAGGCTGAAGTGGAAGGATTGCTTGACGCTGGGAGGTCAAGGCTGCAATAAGCTGTGATTGTACCACTGCTCTGCAGCCTGGGTAACAGAGGGAGACCTTGTCTCAAAAATCAAACAAACAAACAAAAAGTAGTTTGAACTAGCGAAAGGAAGGATTAGCAAACTTGAAGACAGACTGACAGACATTATGCAATCTGAAGAGCAGAGAAGAAAGATGGAAGAAAACTGGATTCACAGGAAATATGGGTCCTACCAAGTTATATAATGGGAGAGCAGGAAAGAGAGGAGAGAAAGGACAGGGAGACAAAACACTAAAACAATGATGTCTCAAAGGTCTCCAAATTTATTGTAAGATATTAATGTACACATCCAGGAAGCCCAGTGAAATCCATATAAGATAAACCCAAAGATCCACACAAATAGGAAAACACCCCTGGGGTCAGAACAAATCAGAAAGACCTCCTCAGAAACTCCCTTCAGAAGACCCTGAACGTGATTGGATCTGCTGTGTAAAATAAAACACAGTTTCAATAATGTTTAAAGCCAAAGGCTAGGAAAAAATCCGAAAGCAGCAAGAGAAAAATGACTCATCATTAACAAGGGAACTCCGAAAAGATTAACAGCTGACTTCTCCTCAAAAGCAATGGAGGCCAGAGGGAGTAGGGTAACATTATCAAGGTGCTCAAAAAACCAAAAACACCCACAACCAGGAGTCCCGTATACAACAAAATTTACTCAGAATGGATCAGAGACTGGGACATAAGAGCAAAAACTATAAAATTCTTAGGAAAAAAGTATAGGATAGACAGGTGCAGTGGCTAACACCTGTAATCCCAGCACTCTGGGACACTGAGCTGGGTAGATCACCTGAGGTCAAGAATTCAAGAACAGCCTGCTCAACATGGTGGGATCCCATCTCAACTAAAAATACAAAATTAGCTGGGCATGGTGATGCACGCCTGTAATCCCAGCTACTCAGGGGGCAAGGCTGGAGAATTGCCTGAACTCAGGATGTGGAGGAGATTGCAATGAGCTGAGTTTGCACCACTGCACTCCAGCCTGGTGACAAGAGAAAAACTCTGTTGAAAGAAAAGAAGAAAGAAAGAGGTGGCGGGGGGAGGGAGGGAGAGAGGAAGGAAGGAAGGAAAAGAAAACATATGGTAAATCTCCATAAACTCAGATTTACAATCACCTCTTAGGTGTGATATTGAAAACATGAGCAACAACAGAAAAAAAAAACATGTATGTGCTTGAAAGGACACCACCAAGAAAGTAAAAAGACAAGACCACCTAAAGAATCTGAAAAAATATTTGCAAATCACATTTGATAAAGGACTTGTTTCTGGAATGTATAAAGAACATCTACAATTTAAGAAAAAGACACTGGGGAAAGGATCTACATAGATATTTTTCCAAAGAAGAGTTAGAAAAAGCAAAGACGCCCAGCATCATTGGCCATCAGGGAAATGTAAATGAAAACCACAGTGAGATGCCACTATCACCCAATAGGATGGTTCCAATTAAAAAGCCTGATAGCAACAAGTGTTGCCAAGGATACAGAGCTATTAGAATGTTCACACACTGCTGGTGGGAATGTGAAACTGTGTGGCTACTTGGGAAAACAGTCTGATCATTCCTCAGAAAGGTAAATACAGATTTCCACTTGACTCCAGCAATTCCGCTCCTGGGTATGTACCCAACTGAAATAAAAACATGTCCACACAAAAACTTCTACATAAATGTTCATAGCAGCATTGTTGATAATAGCCAAAAGGTGAAAACCACCTAAATGTCTGACAATGATGAATGAACAAAATTCATGTGGCATAGCCATACGATGGATTACTATTTGGCCATAGAAAGGACTGAAATACTGACACATGCTACAATGAGGATGAAACTGGAAAACGTGTGAAGTGTAGGGAGCCAATCGCAGAAGACCACACACGGTATGATTCCATTTACGTAAGGTGTTCAGAACGGCCAAATCCAGAGAGACACTAAGTAGGAACTGTACCAGGTGAAAAGCAGGGGGGATATCTAACAGGGGAATGCCAGCAGAAGGAATATATTCAACATGACTGGAATAAAAAGGATTCAGGTAGAGATCACCAGTGATGCCAATACCACAGGTGGGAGAGGTGGGTGGGAAACAAAATCCGTGTGACACCAAAGTATCACCCCACAGAGCACGTCCTAATCATGGAGGTTGGGGGAAGGGGATGGAAAAGAATGTTTACGATGGAGTGAAAGGCTGTGACTACCTTAATACCATGATTGAACCTATCTGATAGTGGAACAATCCGGCATTATGAGGTACCTATACACTATTCTTGTCAAAAACATGTAAGTGCCGGCAGAGGCAGCACTGTAGGAGGCCAAGCAGGGGTGGATCGCTTGAGCGCAGGAGTTGAAGACCAGCCTGGGCAACATGGTGAAACCCCATCTTGAAATATATTTGCCCAGGCAATGGTGACTCATGTCTATAATCCCAGCACTTTGGGAGGCGGAGGCGGGTGGATCACCTGAGGTCAGGACTTCAAGACCAGCCTGGCCAACGTGGTGAAACCCTGTCTCTATTAAAAACACAAAAATTAGCTGGGTGGTGTGTGCCTGTAGTCCCAGCTACTTGGGAGGCTGAAGCAAGAGAATTGCTTGAACCTGGGAGGTGGAGGTTGCAGTGAGCCAAGATTGCACCATTACATTCCAGCCTGTATGACAACAGGGAAATGCTGTCTACATATATACAATATAGAAATAGGTACTCAATACTCATTCAGATTTAAGCAATCCTGCATTGTCTTCAGGTAATTCCTTCCAGTGTTTTTGTGTGGTGGGTGGAGAGTGATAAGACTTCAGGAGGTTAAGAACAACTGTGAGGGGGCAGGTTTCTAAGGAAGCATAAGGAACAGTTTGCTTGGTGAACTGCCTTGAGGGAGGGGAGCTTAAAAGGGAATGAAATATTTGGTAAACATTCTAATTATTTGGGAAGAGTTAGCAGAAACATTTAAGGTTTCTGTTTGTCCCTTCCCTTGTTTTCCCACACAGCAACCACAGCCCTTTTCATCTTTAGTCTTTTCTTCTATTTTTGAGACAAGGTCTCACTCTTGTCCAGGCTGCAGTGCGGTGGCGTGATCATGTCTCACTGCAGCCTCAACCTCTCAAGCTCAAGCCATCCTCCCACCTCAGCCTTCTGAGTAGTTGGGACTACAGGAGCCCTGCTAATTTTTGTATTTATAGAGATGGGTTTTTGCCATATTGCCCAGCCCGGTCTCAAGCACCTGGGCTCAACTTCCCAACCTGCTGGGATCACAGGCATGAGCCACCATGCCTGGCCAGGTAAAATTAATTTTTAATGAAACCTGTTTTTGAAAGCAGCTTTAGGCTCACAGAAAAACTGAATAGAAAGTATAGAGTTCACATATACAGCCTGCCTCCACTCACGCACAGCCTCCCCCTCTATCCACATCCACACCAGACTGGTGTGTTGGTTACAATGGAGGAGCCCGTGGCAATCTCACAATCACTCAAAGCCCACAGCTGACCCACCCTTGACATTGCACGTCCTATGGGCTTGGGCAGATGAATAATGTCACACACCCACCATTACCGTATCCTTCAGAACAGTGTCGCTGCCCTGAGAACCCTCTGTGCTCTGCCTAGATAATAGACAATATATATTGGCACACACCTCCCAATTATTTGGGACTACAGGCACACACCACCATGCCTGGATCATTTGTGTATTTTTTGTAGAGATGGAGTTTCACCATGTTGCCCAGACAGGTTTCAAACTCCTGGACTCTTGCAATATTTTATGTGTGTGTGTGTGTGTGTGTGTGTGTGTGTGTGTGTGTATTTGTTTTTGTTTTTTTTTTTTGAGAAAGCATACAGTTGGCTGGGCATGGGGGCTCAAGCCTGTATTCCCAGCACTTTGGGATGCTGAGGTAGGTGGATCACGAGGTCAGGAGTTCGAGACTAGCCTGGTCAATATGGTAAAACCCTGTCTCTACTAAAAATACAAAAATTAGCCTAGCGTGGTGGCACACATCTATAGTCCCAGCTTCCCAGCTACTCAGGAGGCTGAGGCAGAAGTATCGCTTGAACCCTGGAGGCAGAGGTTGCAGGAAGCTGAGACTGCACCATTGCACTCCAGCCTGGGTGACAAGATCGAAAATCCATCTTATTAAAAAAATGAGAGAAAATATAGAGTTCACATATACGCCCTGCCTCTCTTCATGCACAGCCTCCCCTCTATCCAAATCCCCATCAGACTGGTGTGTTGGTTACAATGGAGGAGCCCACTGCGACCTCACAATCACTCAGAGCTCACAGCTGACCCACCCTTGGCATTGCATTGGGTTTGGACGGATGAATAATGTCACATATCCACCATTACAGTGTCCTTCAGAGCAGTGTCACTGCCCTAAGAACCTCCTGTGCTCTGCCTAGTCATCTGCCCCACTTTTTTTTGAGACAGGGTGTCGCTCTGCTGCCCAGCTCACTGCAGCCTCCAACTTCTGGGCTCAAGCCATCCTCCCATCTCAGCCTCCCAAGTAGCTGGGACTAATAGGCATGTGCCACCACACCCAGCTAAGTTTTGTATTTTCTGTAAAGATGGGTTTTTGCCATATTACCCAGGCTGGTCTTGAGCACCTGGGCTCAAGAAATCCTCCCCATTTGGCCTCCCAAAGTGCTGGGATTACAGGCATGACTCATCCTTCTCCAGATTTTTTTTTTTTTTTTGAGACAGAGTCTCACTGTCACCTAGGCCTGAATGCAGTGGACTGATCTCAGTTCACTGCAACCTTTGCCTCCTGGATCCAAATGATTCTCATGCCACAGCCTCCTGAGGAGCTGGAATCACAGGTGTGCACCACCACACCCAGCTAATTTTTGCATTTTTAGTAGAGACAAAGTTTCACCATGTTGGCCAGGCTGGTCTGGAACTGCTGGCCTCAAGTGATCTGCCAGCCTTGACCTCCCAAAGTACTGAGATTACAGGTGTGCCTGGCCTCAGCCAGAGTTTTCTATTTCTGCAAAAACATCATTGGGATTTTTAGTAAGAATGGCATTGAATATGTTACTTTGTGGTGCTTTGTATTCTAACAAGAGCAAGTTTTAAAATCAAACACTTCCCATTTTTAGGTCTTCTTTAATTGTTTTCTGTAATACTATATTGTTTTCTATACAAGTCTTACTCCTGCTTGATTAAATTTATTCCAAAGTATTCTTTTCCATGACACTGTCAATGGAGTCGCTTATTTTATTTTATTTTATTTTATTTGAGACAGAGTTTTGCTCTTTCTGTCCAGGCTGGAGTGTAATGGCATGATCTCTGTTCACTGCAACTTCTATCCCCCTGGGTTCAAGCGATTCTCCTACCTCAGACTCCCAAGTAACTAATATTACAGGCACCCACCACACCTGGCTAATTTTTGTATTTTTAGTAGAGACGGAGTTTCACCATGTTGGCCAGGCTGGTCTCAAACTCCTGACCTCAGGTGTTCCACCTGCCTAGGCCTCCCAAAGTGTTAGGATTACAGGTGTGAGCCACTGCACTTGGCTTATGGGATTGCTATCTTAATTTCCTTTTCAGATTGTTAGTGTAGTGTATAGAAATGGAACTGATTTTTGTGTGTTGATTTTGTAGACTGTGGCTTAGCTGAATTAGTTTTGAAAGCTGCACACACGGGCCCATGTTCCCTACCTTCAATCTATATAAGATCGAAATCTGCTTTTGAGGTTGAGGAGATGGCATCATTCAAAGAGGGAAGACTGCAGACTTGAGACCCAGGGAATAATGGCAGCTGTGAACCTGGAATCCTTACCTCAGGCCTTGAGCTGAGTCTACTGGTTACAGAAGTTCGGAGGCTTCTCCATGGAGCTCAGGATGGATCCCAACAGGTCTTACGAGTAACTGAGAGGGGGCCGAGTGTCTTAAAAGGAATGGCGAAATTGCCTCTAAGGCTGAAAACACATCGCAGGCAGAAAAGCCGGAACTGCCTGGGCCCCCTCTGCCAGACTGCACCTCTCACTGGTCAAGCGCCTCTAAACCTCCCTGCAGGGGGAGAAAAAAGATCATGTCACAGGCAAACCAAGATAATTTCACTTCTCCCTTTCCAATCTGGATGCTTCTTTTCCTTTTCTTGCCTAATTGTTCTGGCTAGAACGCCTGTACTTTGTGGAATAGAGGGGGCAAAAGTGGACGTCCCTGCCTTGTTCTTGCTGCTAGAAGGAAGATCAGCCATCTGTCACTAGTGAGTTTGATGCTACCTAAGCATTTTTCAAGTACGGCTTTTATTATGTTGAGGCATTGTCTTCTACTCCTAATTTGTTGGGTGTTTTTATCATGAAATAGGTAATGGATTTCAGCCGATAATTTTCTTTTGTTTTTCATCATCAGAGAATTTTCTACATCAGTTAAGGTGATCATGAGTCTCTTCCCCCTGCAATGAATGGTTTTTTTTAATGTTGAGCAATCCTTGCATTCGGGAGTAAATTGCTCTTGATCATCCTATGTAATCCTAATAATACACTGCTAAATTCAGTTTGCTGGTATTTTGCTGGGGATTCTGCATCAGCGTTCACAAGGAGTTAGTGGTTTTCTTTTCTTAGTCTGTCATTGTCTGGCTTTGTATTGAGGCAATGCTGACCTCACAGAATGAGTTAGCATGTTTGGGGAACAGTTTAAGAATTGGTGCAAGTTCTTCTTTTGCTGGGTGAGGTGGCACGCACTTGTCATCCCAGCTACTGAGGAAGCTGAGACAGGAGGATCATTTGAGCCTAGGAGTTCAAGTCCAGACTGGATGACATACAGAGATGCCACCTCTAAAAAAAGCAGTGGGGGGATGTTTGGTTGATTTTACCAGTGACGACATCAGGTCCAGAGCTTTTCTTTGTCTGGAGTTTTGTTGATAATTGAGTCAATCTCCTCAATCTCCTTACCAGTTATGAGTCTGTTCAGATTTTCTGTTTCTTTGTGATTCAGTCTTGGTAGGATGGCATTTCTAGGAATTTGTCTATAGCACCTAGGTTATCAAAGTTGTTCACATACAATTGTTCGAAGTACTCTTACAATACTTTTTATTTCTGCAAAGTAATGTCCTCCCATTCACTTGTAATTTTATTTAACTTTTATTCTTTGAGATGGAGTCTCATTCTGTCGCCCAGGCTGAAGTGTAGTGATGCAATCTCAGGTCACTGCAACCTCTGCCTCCCTGGTTCAAGTGATTCTCCTGCCTCAGCCTCCCAAGTAACTGGGACTAGCCACCACACCTGGCTAATTTTTTATTTTTAGTAGAGACAGGATTTTTGAGGTCTGCCTCATTCTTGAATGTAAGTATTTATAGCTATACATTTCCTTCTTAGCGGTGCTTCCGCTGCACCTCAAAGGTTTTGCAATGTTGTATTTTCTTTTTCTAATTGTGTTTCTAATCCTGTTTTTTTTTTCTAACTGTTCTTGTGATTTCTTCTTTGACCCATTGGGAGAGATCAATGAACAGGCAGAGCACACCGGACTTTTAGGGCAGTGACGCTATTCTGTGTGATGCTGTAATGGAGGCTAAGGTCATTATGCACCTGTCCAAACCCACAGACTGCAACAGCATGAGTGAGCCCACGTGGAAACCGAGGGCACTGGGTGATACTGAGGTTTCCTGTAGGATCCTCGAGCGTAGAAAAACACACACTCTGGTGGGGAGGTTTCTAGAGAGGGAGGCTTAGCGTGAGGGGGTACATGGGAACTCTGTACTTTCTACTCAGTTTTGCTGTTAACCTAAAACTTTTCTGAAAATTATAAAGTCTATGAAAAAAAATTCATCAGCCAGGCACAGCGGCTCACACCTGTAATCCTAGCACTTTGGGAGGCCAAGGCGTGCAGATCAACTGAGGTCAGGAGTTTGAGACCAGCCTGGCCAACATGGTGAAACCCTGTCTCTATTAAAAATACACAAAGTTAGCCACGAGTGCTGGCAGGCACCTGTAATCCCAGCTACTTGGGAGGGCAGGAGAATCACTTGAACCCGGGAGGTGGAGGTTGCAGTGAGCTGAAATCATGCCATTGCACTCCAGCCTGGGTGACAAGAGTAAAGCTCCGTCTCAAAAATAGAAAAAAAATTGATCTCCCACTTCTACATTTGAGAAACAGTGGATGTGATCTGTCTTATACAATGGCACCTGGGAGCCGGGACCTGGGCTCTGGTCTGAGCTGTACATCCCACCCCTGTCCCAGCTTCTGTCTGGGACAACCACCTCTTCTCTCTCCCCTACAGTGGTGCAGTAATCACAGGCATAGGCCCTATAAATACAGATACAGCTCTCCCTGTCCAAACGGGAGGAGCCTGAAACTCCCCCTCACAAGCCCACACGGCCCTTCCCTGGGCTGCACTGAGATGCCCGGGCAGCCTGCAGAGCCCGGCTGCAGCCACCACACCTTCCGTGTCCGTGTTACAGGGCTACGTGAAGGACCCACACAGGCCTGAGACAGCCCTGCACAGCAGATGTGTAACGCAGGCCACGCTTTCATTTTCCCATTGCCATATGAAAAAGTAACAGGTGAAATCAATTTTTAATAAACTTTGTTTTTGAAAGCAGCTTTAAGTTCACAGCAAAACTGAGCAGAAAGTACAGAATTCCCATAGGCGCCCTTCCCCACGCGTGCACGGCCTCCCCTCTACCCACATTCCCACCAGGATGGTTACAACGGAGGAGACTGCAGTGACCTCACAGGAGGCCGGCTAGTGCCTGGAGGCACCTGGAACTCCCTGGATAGCAAAGAGACAAGGCTATGTTGGGAATCGTTTGCACATCTAGAATTTGGTAGGGCCAAGTTTCCTGTGGGTTAAGGGACCACAGCTGGGCTACAGTGGTCCTTGTAAAATAGGAAGGGGCTGTGTAGAGCGCACCATCAAAGCTGGATGGGTGTGGTAAATGGTCAGCTGGAGAACACCTTGTCTGAATGTGTGTGTGGCAGTGGTGGGGAGGCGAGCTGCAGAGGTGTCCCTCTAAACCAACCTATTTCCCATCATTCCTTGCTATCAAAACCCTGGCATTGGTAGGTGAAAAAGATGGGCAGAGTAGGGAAGACGGAGAACAGATCACGCCTTATGCCGCAGTATTTGTCTGTTCTAAGCTGGGGAGGGGAGAAGCTCCAAGTTAAATCAGGTTAGACTTATCAATTCTAAAGTTTACACCAGTGAAACAGAAATGTCTAAAGACGAGTAAAGAAACATGGCTGAATGCTTTAACACGGATCTCCACTGCAAGCATTCTTTATTTGTAGTACTTTAATTATCACTATTTTGTTATTTAGAGTGAGACTCTGGAGATAGAATCTCACTCTATCGTCCAGGCTGGAGGGCAGTGGTATGGTCTCAGCTCATGGCAACCTCCACCTCCTGTGTTCAAACGATTCTCCTACCTCAGCCTCCCGAATAGCTGGGGCTACATGTGCATGCGACCATGCCAGGCTAATTTTTGTAATTTTACTAAAGATGGGGTTTCACCATGTTGGCCAGGCTAGTCTCGAACTCCAGACCTCTGGTGATCCACTCACCTTGGCCTCCCAAAATGCTGGGATTACAAGTGTGAGTCACCGCACCCAGCCTGCAGTATATAATAATGATAAATTATCATTATTATTTAAATAAATTCAACTAAACATTGAAGATATAAAAGTACCTAGGGAGAAGGGGTCCTCAAAATTGGTTATACATTAGAATCCTTCAGGAAGCTTTAAAAGCCTGACGTTTCCTACCCGAGTCTGATTTAATTGGTCTGGAATGTGGCTTAGACATCAAGGTTTTTAAAGCTTAGCAGGTGATTCTATTATGTAGCCCAGGTTGAAAACTACTATAAAAAGAGAGACTACCAAGAGAGAAAAAGCTATTTGACTACTTTACTATCAAACATCAACAGAACTATTGAAAAGTTGGAATTTTCATGGAAAAGATCCACATATTTGATCTGCACTCTCTGATTTGATAAAACAGTTTGCATTTGTTTCATTAAAGGCATGGACAGGGTATAGTATAAGATAAATACCAAAAATATATTATTACAGAAGTGGAAATAATTAGTTTTTTTTAAAGTACTGGTTTCTAACATATATGATTCCCACAGGAGACATGTATCCTAAAGCAGTACTTTTTCAATTTTTTTTTGCTTTTATTATTTTTAATTGACACAATAATTGTACCTTTGTACGGGGCACAGTATATTTTGATACATGTCTACAATGTGTAATAATCAAATCAGGGTAATTAGCATATTCAATACCTCAAACATTTATAATGTCATTGTGTTGGAAACATTTAAAATCTGCTTGTTAAGCTATTTGAAAATATACAATAAATTGTGAATTATAGCTACCCTACAGTGCTATAGAAAATTAGCTCATATGCCTCCCACCTAGCTATACTTTTGTATGTTATCCAACCTCTTACCATCCCTCCAAGCCTTCTACCCTTCCTTGCCTTTCATAACCTCCGGTCTACCCTCTACTTCTATGAGATCCGTTTGTTTTTTAGCTTTCACACATGAATGACAATGTGCAGTATTTTTCTGTGCCTGGTTTATTTTACTAAACATAATGTCCTCTAAGCATGTCCATGTTGCAATAAATGACAGGATTTCATTCTTTTTTTTGCAGTGGAATAGTATTCTATTGTGTATATATGCCACATTTTCTTTATCCATTCATCTGTTGATGGACACTTAGGTTGATTCTATATCTTGCCTACTGTGAATAGTGTTGCAAAAAAAAAAACAACAACTGTGAGACTGCATTTCAACACACTTATTTCCTTTGGATTTAGAACCAGTAGTGGGATTGCTGGATCATATGATAATTCTATTTTAGGTTTTTGAGGAACCTCAAGACTGTTTTCCATAATGGCTTTATTAATTTACATTCCCACCACCAGTGTATTACAGTTCCTCTTTCTCCACATCCTCACCAGCACTTTTTGTCCTAAAGCAGTATTTTAAAGTTTATGTTGCTATATAAGTTGGAAACAGGAAATTCTTTTTTTTTTTGAGACGGAGTTTCGCTCTTGTTACCCAGGCTGGAGTGCAATGGCGCGATCTCGGCTCACCGCAACCTCCGCCTCCCGGGATCAGGCAATTCTCCTGCCTCAGCCTCCTGAGTAGCCGGGATTACAGGCACGCGCCACCATGCCCAGCTAAGTTTTTGTATTTTTAGTAGAGACGGGGTTTCACCATGTTGACCAGGATGGTCTAATGATGGATAATGAAACATGGACAAATGCCTTAAAACAGATTTCTATTATATGCATTCTTTCTTTAGTGGCTTCAATATATCATTATTATTTAAATAAACTAAACACTGGAAAAGTAAATGGATCTTGTGAAAATCAATAAAATACACACACTCCAAAATATGATTTATTGTATTTGTCTTTCCAGACCTTGTATTAGATTATTTAAGGGTTCTTTCTCCCTGATATGATTTGGCTCTGTGTTCCCACCAAAATCTCATCTTGAATTGTAATCCCCACATATCAGAGAAGGGGCTCGGTGAGAGGTGATTAGATCATAGGAGTGTATTTCCCCCTTGCAATTCTGGTGATAGCGAGTCATGAGATCTGATGGTTTAAAAGTGTAAGAACTTCCCCTTTCCCGTTCTCTCTTTCCTGCTGCCATGTGAAAAAAGGTCCTTGCTTCCCCTTCACCTTCTGCCATGATTGTAAGTTTCCTGAGATCTCCCAGTCATGCTTCTTGTGAAGCCTATGGAACTGTGAGTCAATTAAACTTCTTTTCTTCATAAATTACCCAGTGGTTCATAAATTGCTCAGATAGGTCTTTCTTGCAGGGTGAGAATGGACTAATACACCTTCCTCTTTCCCTTTTTCCTCCTATAGATATTAAGTTATTATAATGTAATAATATCTTTGCTGGGTACTAAAAATATGAAGGTAAGTAAGATATGCTCCTTACTCTGATGGAGCCTATTTAGTAGTAGACAAACAGACCAACATTTAAAAATCAGTTCACTGAGGACTACAAAAAATGATGCTCAGGATGGGCACTAATGAGGCAAACAACAAAGGAAAATATTCTGGAAGAGATGACCCCAGATCTGAATCTTAAAGGATGTTTTAGAGTTAATCAAGAGAAGTGACATTGACAAATGCTGTGCATATGCAGTGTGTACAAAGAGCCAGCAATGTGTACAAAGCCAAGGAGCAAGAGAAAACATAACTGTGGAAGATGGTGGTGACCACAGTGAGAACTGCTGCTGACCCAATAACATGGGAAAAATATTGTGCATGCTTTTCAACGTAATAGAATTTTCCTTATACAGAAGGTAGACCTTAGAGCATGAGCATGGCCCCTCCCACTGCACAGCGGAACAAAAGCTACTGAGCGTCCATGTATAATCTGGCATGGTATTCACTATGTATATACTACTTTGACAACTGAATTTTGGCCATATCTCCATGAAAAACTAGGGAGACACTAGAGTGTTGTACCTATTCATGTAAATGTTTACGTTGTAAAGTCCTTGGTACTTCCTATTTGCTAATTTAGTAGAAAGCCTAAGTGAAGGTAATCCTAAATAAAAATCTAAGTTATATGAAGTCTTTGAATGCCAAACAACCTCTTTGGTCTGGCTTAGCTTAATGGCATATTCTAGGAAATAAAAAAATATGGAATGGCTAGAGCATGTGGCACAGAGTGGGGACTGGTAGAAATTGAAGTAAACAGGGGTGAGAAGATGACAGTACTTATACACTTTAGTGAGATCTTTATCTTGAGGAAGTGGGAAAGCCATAAAAAATTTTTGAGAGACGTAATAAGACTAGATTTGCACTTTAAAACAATAAATAATGATACTGTAAGAAGGGATTCGATAAGGAAAGACTAGTCAGAAGGCTGCTCTAATGATACAGGTGAGAGGTGACAAGACGACTTGAATGTCTGTGGCACTTGAGAAAAAGACATGGGAACAGATGGTAGATACAGAGTCAGTACTGTGCGAAGGGAAAGGAGAAGGAAGGGAAGCACTCAGAAACACTCCAGGGCTTCTGGCTGGACAGCTGCATGAGTAATGGTTTCATTCTCTGAGATAGAAGACGGGAGGGGAGCAGGTTTTGGAGAGATGATGAGTTAAGTTTGGAGGATGTTGTATTTGAGGGGCCATAGGATATGTTAAACAGGCAACTCTATAGCAAAATCTGGATATGTATTGAAAAGTAGAAAACTAAAGGAATGAAGGTACCTTGCGAATATGAAATATCAAGTATAAAACAAGGCTGATGGGAGGGTTAAGAAAACATAACATTAAAACGTGTTTAAAAAAATATAAGAAACAGGGAAGCATGGTAAGGTGTAAAGTGAAGCAGGGTGTGAGGCAGAATTCAGAAAATGAAGGACATTAAAAACCCAATGGTTACCATGAACAAATCTCTTTTCTACAAACGTTTCTCATGAAAATAAGAGCAGTCCCTTTACTCCCCCATCCCCGGCTTTTTTTTTTTTTGGTCTTTTGTTTTGTTTTGTTTTTGGATAGAAAAGAATGTGGTATTTTGAGCTATAGTGTCTGCTGGAAATTTTGTTACAAAATTTAGTAACTGGACACCCCAACCTTCTGAGAATTAAATAAAACAAAAAGTCTCCTCCAAATATAGCAGAGACATAGCTCACCTGAGGTGCTTAGCACAAGTACATGGGGAATGTGATGGAAGCATTTCTTTCTCTAAAAAATGCATTAAGGAGAGTATGAAAAGGTTGTCTCAACACAGTTGACAGGTAATCATTGTGAGTTTAAACTAAATGAGTTAATCTGGACAAAAGCAGTACTGACAGATTTCCTTTTTCCTCATTAAGCAATGATCTAGCACGGAACTGCTTACAGCAGCTGCCTCATCTTTGAAATCACAAGTACAGTTTAAAAACACTCCCCATAATGGAAATGCATGTGCCCTAGATCAGGGTTCCCATAAGCACATCCAGTAAGCATGTGGACCATGCTTTCCATTCTTTACTGCACAATTAATAAAACAAAATCTATAGGGAGAAATCTATGATTCCACTGCACCCAATTTGTTTTCTGTGTGTGAATTTGTATTAGCTAGGGCAAAGAGGCTATATATCATATATAACACACACATATTTCTTGTTTGCCATTTAGCACATACACAAAGACCCATGCATACAAACACAACACACAGATAACTGAGTAATGCTTTCTTTAAAGTGCTGAACTTTCATAGGCTGGTAGCATTCTCTAAGAGTTCACACACAAAGATGGATACATTGGCAGTATAACTCTAGAACAACCAAGTGAAAACAAGTATCAAATACCACTTTGAGATGTAAAAGCATATAACTCACTGTTATCTTTCCTTCGAGCTTCTGAACATATGGGTATTATTTCTGTTTTGTCATGTTACAGAGAAAAAGCTTCTCTGAGTTTCTCCCAAAAATCTACTTAGAGAAAAGCAGTTACTAGAGATTCTCTAGGAGTGAGATAGAGGTGGGTGAGGGTTATGTTATGCCTAAAGTAAGAGTAATACATTCACTAACTTTAAATGTGCCCTCCCTCTGCCCTTTTTTTTTCCCACAAGAAAATACAGACTTTAAGATTGATTCAACTATATAACAGGAAATAAAAGTAGAGCTACTTGTTGAAATATTGCCTCCTAGTGGTAAGATCATCTCATTTGTTTTATAAAGCAATGGAGTATAGCATATTTGTTCACTGTGCTATTCTTCACAATTTAAAATTACAGTTGGATAAATGGCCCAGTAAGTTTTAATTTCATAGTACTTCCAAAAAGGCATTTCGTTAATGTTTATTTGCTTTACAAACTTAATTCCTCTTATTAATAAAATAGCAATCAATATTTCCTATGCACAGTTAACTGTAAAACAGAAACTTAGATTAAAAACAAAACTTTAGGAGGAATAAGTTCTAGTGTTCTGTACCACTGCAGGATAACTATAGTCAACAACAGTATATTACATAGTTTGAAATAGCTGGAGGGAACATATTAAATGTTCGTAACACAAAAAAGCTTGAGATGATAGATATGCTAATTACCTTGATCAGATCATTGTATATTATATGAATGAAAACATTATTATATAGCCCATGGATAGGTACCATGATTGTTTATAAATCAAAAATAAAATTAAAAACAAAAACAAAACAAAACTTAATTTACTAAAAATAATCTTTGTTACTATACCCCCAAAGTCCTAGTAATCTACATACAAATGTGTGAGACTGATAGTTATCTTGTAGAAGCAATAAGATAATTACTTAATAACCTGATAGTTCAGAGTTACTGAATCAACACTTTTCATTCAGTAAAACAGCAAGGAGACAACTTTTCATTATATATTTTGGCAGAGATAATACAAAATCAGATAATCAAAAATAATTTTTATTTGATTTTAGAATGTGGTAGTCTACAAAGTGAAATGTGTCTGTGGGATACTCTAAATTTGCCAACTTCAAACAAAACAATGCACAGTGAAAAATTAGAAAATTATCAATCTTTCTCAATACATGGAATTATTCCTTAATCTTTATCATTGTCATCAAACAAAATAATATTTGGATGAGTTCAACATTTCTATTATGCGCTTTATATTTAGTGCATTTCCTGAATTGGAAAAAATGAGATATTTTATTTAAACTTAACACTGGGCTAAATATAGAATTAAACAAGAATCAGGTTGTCACAACCTTACAACATATATCAAAGTATTGAAATTGCAGGCTTAGTGACTATCACTTTTCACTGGATATTAAATATCCTGAGGGCTACAACTGTATTTTTTTAACCTATCCCAGTACCTCCACAAAATTTTCACTGAATGTATGAATAAATGATGTTAACAAAAAGTTAAAATATAATTTATATCCCTTTAATTTTAAAATCTGAAAGAAAAACTAGAGTCACAAAACCTATGTTCCAATCTTCATCACAAAGTATGTGATTTTTGACTTCCACCTCAATGAAGCTCAGTTTTCTCAGCTGAATAAAAGGGATAATGCCTGTGTATTTCAGAGCAGCTATAAAGGTAAAATGAGGTAGTGTTTGTAAAAGTCCTTCGGAAATACCAACCAATTGTTATTTGCTATCATGCCACCACATATACATGTAGGAAATATGTATATTAAATAAGAAAAATTTCAAGATGCAATGTGATAACTTACATTAAATATATATACCATTTTTCCCAAATGAAAACTTAACTCTTCTCTTTATCTGACAAACATACTCAAAACCACTCATCCAAAAAAGTCCCTTCCTTCAAGAAGCTGTCCCAGCCTTTTTCTCTTCTCTAGTAAATACTGTCAAAGAAGAGCTGACACCTATGCATCTTCTTCCCCAATGCACTGAAAGCTGACTCAATGACCACTGCCTATACAACAGTTTCAATGCATTTAATCCACTGAGTTATTTTTAATTATCACTTTATTTTATCCCTCAAGATTTCTTTTTGAGTACTTTCCACACCTATCCTGGCTTCTTCAAAACAACTACCCTATTTTTTCTTAGTTTTATGACTAATTTTTTTTACCCCTTCTGCTTCTTATTCTTGAAATGCAGGTGTTTTATAGGGTTATATTCTTAAATTTCCTTTTTTCTCATCCTAATTTCTGCCTAGATGATCCAACCTGCTCCAATAGAATCAGGCATCATTTCTATATCGTGAGCTTTGAAATCTTTGTCTCTGTCTCAGGTTTCCTCCTAAGTTCTAGGTCTATATTTCTAATTATCAACCATGTGGATGCCCTTCATACTATGTAAAGTCAAACCCATTATCCTTCTCCCTTTTCCCAAACCTTCTCCCTCCCTTTGTTGCCAGTCTTGGTAAGCAGCCAAGCAGAAATCTTAAGAGTCATTAATGACTTCTCCACTCTTCCTCGCCTCTTACTTCCATTATCTAGTAACAGATCTATTGATTCCATTTCCGAAACGTCTTTAATCCATCCATTCCCTTCTCTCTTTTAACTTCCACTTCCTTCATTGTATCTTCATTATTTCTTTTTGAATATTTTGACCACCTCTTATCTAGTCTCTATGCTTTGGTCTCACACAATTTAAATCCATCCTGTTAAGTATGATGCCATGGAAATAAAAACAATTTTTTTTCTGCCTACTTATTGCCTGGAAAATAAACTGCAAGCTCTTTGACACTGCATTTGAGACCCTTACTTCTCTGTTTCCAACCTGTTTTTCCAGCCCTAACTCCTGCCCACGCCCTTCTCCCTCTAGACCATGTTATGCACTTTCAGTTTCATGTCCTGGTTCATGGCGTTCCCTCTACCTGTTATGGTTATTCTTCATTTGCCAAAGCCTCGACATTTTTTGGGCCCATGTGATATGTGATTTTCTCTGTAATATTTGCTCTATCCTACCTTCTGGGTAAAATTAACTTCTATTCCTTCTGTTCTCTTTTACTGCTATTAAAATTAAATTTAAGTTGTAGAAGTATTTATCTCCTTCACTATATTAGACTCAAAGGAAAAAAGTTGTGTTCATTTCGATTCACCTATGCTTAACACAATGCCTGGCCAACAGAGGGTATCCAATAATACTGAACTGAACATATCTATTCCTGATCTGTGTAATAAACAGGGAGAGCAAACTTTAAGAATGATTCTCATGCATAAAACATATTAGCTACAGCATACTGATTTTTGTCAGTTATTACTACATTTAAGTGAAAGTCATTTGGCTTTGAATAACAGTAAAAATGTACCCTAAAGATGAATTATCCATTGTAATCCATTTGGTTTTAAGTAAATCAAACAGCAAAATTTCTCTCTCGCAGCCAGTTTGGAAGGAGACAGGAAACAGTTATGCAAAAATCCAGTCAAATATCTGTAAAATACATTGAAATCAAATATGAGACCCTTACTAGTGTTAATAGAATACCAAAGTAAGTATCATGAAGTCTATTAAAGTTTTTCTGTATGTTAAAGAACTAAAAATATTGTAAAGAGTAAAAAACAATATTAATTCAGCTTGAAGTGACCTTAGGGAAAATTACATACATGCTAAAGGGACAGGGTTAAATCACTGTCATGATACATATTTTATAACTCTAACAAAACCATCTCTAATAAATACTATTTTAAGGAAATTATATTCAATCTTGCTCTAGACTTTATATCTTGTGTCAGCAAACTATAGCCTATAGGCCAAATCTGGCCCCTCACCTGTTTATTTTATTTTTTAGAGATGGGGTTTATGTTATCCATGCTGTACTCAAACTGCTGGCCTAAAGCAGTCCTCCTACCTCAACCTCCCAAGCAGCTGGGACTACAGGAGCAGGGCCATTGTGCCTGGCTCTCTCATCTGATTTTTGTAAACAAAGTTTTATTGGATCACATTCATAGTCATTCATTTCTATATTATCAGTATCTGCTGTTGCTCTACCTCTACAATGGCAAAGTGAGTAGCTGAGACACACACTGTATGCCCCACAAAGTCTAAAATATTTACTGACATTTTAAAAGAAAAATTTGGCCAACTCCAACTGCAGATAATCATTTGGAAATCTAGTTGAAAATCCAGCTAGTTTGTATGTGAGAATTTCTTATTATTCTCGAATTTAGAATCTTTATTTTCAATAATAAAAACATGAAAGTTGTAAGGGTGTTACGATAGGGAAGGCACAGATATCAAGTACATAGCAGAGAGAAAGGAAATACATATCTACCTTTTTAAAGATTAAACTGTTTTATTTATACACTTTTAATATAAGCCTGCCTAATTATTCTTCATTAACTGGAAAGTAATGGCTGCTCTTTAAAATAAAGTGTTACTGAAAATGAACTTTGCTACCATTACTACATCACGAAAAAACTAGAAACATCATTATTCCTGTAGGAATAAATGAGTAAAGTTAAACATAATTAATTGTTTATTTTAAAATGAGGGGAAGAAAAGGCTAAAAGAGGAAGAAAGAGAAAGGGAGGGAGAGGTGGAGAGAGGGATGAAAGAGAGAAAAAATGGAAAGAAGAGAGAAAACCTACTGTACCTCATTCTCTAATTGATATGAAGCCAATTTGTGTACCAAAATTAAGGCCATCTCGGACATGGGAGAAAAACTTGTCAGGATGGCAAGATGTACAGAGGTTGAGATCTTGGTTCTTGTCCTGAATATTCTGTGGAAGAATTCCTCCCCGTTCTAGAAGAACCCTTAGGAAAAACATTTTTCAAAAGAGAACAAGAGTTTATTTTCCCAAGAGCCAAAGCAATATGAAAAAAAGTATGGATGTTGGCATGATAGAGTTCTGGGAAAGATATACCTAGAACAATGCATATTGTTATTCACTTACAGAACATGGACTAGTCAGGAAAAAAAATGCAACACTTTATTAGCATTTATCACCTAAGTTCAAATAGGCACAGTATTGTCCTATGGATATAATCTAGATACAGAACTTTATAATCAAAATCAAGTGCTTATTTAAGAAGAAATCTCTATAAAAGTTACCAGGGTACCAGACAAAATTCATTTGGCTCAGCCAGAGTATCGGAGTGTGCTTTTTAGTCAACTGGCCCTTCATCTCCTTTCCTCCTACCAGCCAGATTTTTCACAGAAAACTTGCTTCTTAATGAACACTTTATGATATCAACTACGACTAAAAATTAGTAATACTTGATTTAAAAAGTCACATTTAAGAATCAATTTCGGCTGGGAGCAGTGGCTCAGGCCTGTAATCCCAGCACTTTGGGAGGCTGAGGCAGGCAGATCACGAGGCCAAGAGATCTAGACCACCCTGGCCAACATGGTGAAACCCTGTCTCTATTAAAAAATACAAAAATTAGCTAGGCATGGTGGTGTGTGCCTATAGTCCCAGCTACTTGGGAGGCTGAGGCAGGAGCATTGCTTGAACCCGGGAGGCGGACGTTGCAGTGAGCCGAGCTCACGCCACTGCACTCCAGCCTGGTGCCTGGTGACAGAGCAAGACACTGTCTCAAAAAAAAAAAAAAAAGAAAAGAAAAAAGAATCAATTTCAATCTTTTCCATGTCTGTACTAAATGAGGCAGACTCTGGGTGAGGTTTTGCTGACTGGAATAGAAACATGATTTAATAAACACATCAATTTGCCTTTGTAGTGATGACAATTTCAACAGTTATTAATAGCAAAACTTCATAAATTAAAAAATGCAAGGAACTGTAAAAATCTTGAAAGTAAAAAACTGTGTATTTATATTATTTGATTTTTTTCTAAAATACATATTCTTCCAGTTAATTAGATAATAAGAGTAATTTTAAAATGTCAGCTTCCTGATAGTTCATTACATTTAGGAGAAGTTAGCTGAGGAATGGCTGTGAAGTACAGTACATGCCAACTTTTCTATATGAAGTTTAAGTAGATCTCTTAAAACTAAATGCCAAATGTTTCCAAAGGATTATAAATCATTCTGTTATAGGGACACATGCCCACATATGTTCACTGCAGCACTGTTTACAATAGCAAAGACTTGGAACCAACCCAAATGCCCATCGATGATAGGCTGGACAGGGAAAATGTGGCATATATACACCATGGAATACTATGCAGCCATCAAAAATGATGAGTTCATGTCCTTTGTAGGGACATGGATGAACCTGGAAACCATCATTCTCAGCAAACTGACACAAGAACAGAAAATCAAACACCACATGTTCTCACTCATAGGCGGGTTTTGAACAATGAGAACACAGGGAGAGGAGCATCACACACTGAGGTCTGTTGCGGGGGAATAGAGGATGGAGGCAGCAAACAACATTGCCTTGTATGTACCTATGCAACAATCCTGCATGTTCTTCACATGTACCCCAGAACCTAAAGTACAATTATATATATATATATATATATATATATGAACTATCAGCTTCCTGATAGTTCATTACATTTA
>CM052652.1:2329201-2340150 GCA_028533165.1 Leontopithecus rosalia
TTCCTTCACTTTTAAATTAATGAGAGATACTAGACAGGAACATTTCTGTTATTCAAACTCAAATGAAAACAGATTTCATAAATAAAATGATTGTTTGTGTACATGTGCATGTCAGCTACTTAAATAACCTCCACCTAAAGTCTTCTTAGAGTTACTAATTGTTCTCTAAAATAATTTTCATTTTAGAGCAATAAGAAATAATCAAGCTCGCAGTTCTAGAGTGAAATTGGACATACCTTGTGGCTTTACGTATGTCAATATAGGGATTTGGTGAGTCAAATAGTTGTACGCATGCAGGATGAAGATTATGAAATGCCTCTGCTGATTCTTTTGGAAGAGTAAAACAGCAAGGTCCTACTGATGGTCCAAGTACAACAACAATGTCTTCCAAACTGCAGCCATATTCTGCTATCATAGCATTCACAGTAGCCATAGCAACACCCAGCAAAGTACCTTTCCAACCTGGTAAATAGGAATAAAGAGAGATAAGGAAAGTCAAAACATAGCAAAATTTCACCCAAATTTATGTCTAAGTTAAAAGTGAGCAGATTTAGTTTGTATGTTTTTCTAAGTCCAGAAATAATAAATGAACCATATTATCATGTGGTTTTTTAAAAAATGAGCTGTAGTACACAACGCACCTGACACAGAAGAGTCATATAATGGGATCTTTCTTCATCTTCCTTTTAAAAATGCTTTATACTTTTAGTTTCCAATGAGATCACAGCTTCTTAGTCTTCACTCTCTTTTTCATATTTTAAAAGATTGTGGTTAAAAAAAAACCCACAAAATTTACTATTCTAAGCATACAGTTTAGTAGTGCTAAGTTCACATCGTTATATAACCAATCCCCAGGATTTTTTCATCTGATAAAATGGAAACTCTATAACTATTAACAATAACTCCTTGTTTCTTCCTTTTACCAGGCTCTGGCAATCACCATTCTTCTTCCAGTGCCTACACATTTGATCACTCTAGGTATATTTTATAGGTGAAATCAGTAGAGTATTTATCTTTTTGTGACTGGCTGATTTCATCTAGCATAATGTCCTTAAATATTGTAGTATGTGTCAGAATTTCCTGCCTTTTTAAAGCTAAATAATATTCCACTATATGCACATACCACATTTTGCTTATCTATTCATTTACCAATGTACCTTAGATTGCTTTCACCTTTTGGCTATTGTGAATAATTCTGTTATCAACATTGGTGTGCAAATATCTCTTTGAGTTCCTGATTTCAATATTTTGGATATACTTCCAGATGGGAAATTTCTGAATTATATAGTAATCTATTTATAACTTTTTGATAAATTGCCATACTGTTTTCCAGTATGGGGCTACACAATTTCACATTCCCACCACCAGTGCACCAGGATTCCAATTTCTCCACATCCTCAAAAATGCTTATTTTCTGAGGTTTTAAAATATTAGCCATCCTAATAGATGTGACGTAATATTTCATTGTGGTTTTGATTTGTGTTTCTCTAACTTCCAATCTATGAACACAGAACTTCTCTCCATTTATTTGTGTCTTCTTCAGTGTTCTTCAGCAATGTTTTGCAGTTTTTATCTCTCTCTCAGTTTTACACCAAAATATATCCTTTATATTTCAATTAACAGTCTCTTTTTACTCCCCACTTGCCCAGACTATCATTCCCTTGCCATCTTTGTCTTATCTGCCTTGCAGAGTTCTAAGATAAAACCAGATTCTTTATTTCTGCTACCATCTCATTGCCAAAGACAGAAAGCTAAGAATATTGCATTTTTCCTTTATTCCCTATATCTGAGTTTGATTCAGCTGATCTGGTTGGCCAATAATGAGTCCCCTTACACCTTCCTTAAGTACTCCATATTCATACTCTTCAAAAGCTAGGCGCTCAGGTGAAGAGATCAATTTTTCCAGATAAAAGGAGATGATGAAAGCAAGAAGCAGGTAGGTGATAGGTCTGGCCTCCACAGGTAACTCAGTGGATATGTGGTTATGGGAAGAACAGAATGAAGCCATCAAGTTTCTATCTCTAAGAAGGTAGGCTATCAATAATCAAAATAGAAAAGCTAAGTGGCAGAGAAGACTTTAGGAAAAAATGTTGAGTTTTTGACATAATGATTTGAGGCACCTAGGAAGATGCAAACAGTGATGTTCAAAGGGCAGCAACTAGATATAGACATTTTGAGTTAAAGAGAGAAACTGTGAGGGCTTTTCTACAGATTCCAGTATCTCTCTTCTTTGGTGAGCCTCCCTAATTATCCTCTCACCTGTAGTCATCCACCTCCTTTCTATTTGATTTTTCTCCGACAGCACATGTACATGTATATATACATACCTGGTTAACAGATTTTTAAAAAATAGTCCCATAGAATAATTTTATTCTTTTTGACATCTGATAGAATAAGTATACAATGTATCTAATTATATTATATTTTAAAGTTTATTTTTTCTAACTTCTTAGGTTCAGGGGGTACATATGCAGGTTTGTTACATGGGTAAACTGCATCACTGCGGTTTAGTGTACAAATGATTTCACCACTCAAGTAGTGGACATGGTACCCAATAGACAGTTTTCCAGTCCTCACCCTCCTCCCAGCCACCACCCTCAAGAAAGCTCCATGTCCATTGTTCCTCTCTTTGTGTCCATGTTTACTTAATCTGTACCTCCCACTTAAAAGATACTTGCGGTATCTGATTTTCTTTTCCTGCATTAATTTACTTAAGATGACTTCCAGCTACACCCACGTTGCTGTAAGCGTGTGATTTCATTCTTTTTTATGGCTGCATAGTATTCCATTATGTATGTGGACCACATTTTCTTCATCCAGTCCACTGTTGATGGCATCTGATGAGCATATGTGTACATGTGTCTTTGTGGCAGAATAATTTATATTTCTTTGGGTATATACCCAGTAATTGGATTACTGAGTTAAATGGCAGTTCTAATTTTACGTTCTTTGAGAAATATCCAAACTGCTTTCCACAGTGGCTGAACTAATGTACATTCACACTAGCAGTGTATAAGCATTTCCTTTTCTCCACAATCTCACCAACATCTGTTATTTTTTAACTTTATTTATTTTTTTTTTTTTTTGAGACAGAGTTTTGCTCTTGTTACCCAGGCTGGAATGCAATGGTTCAATCTCAGCTCACCGCAACCTCCGCCTCGTGGGTTCAGGCAGTTCTCCTGCCTCAGCCTCCTGAGTAGCTGGAATTACAGGCATGCGCCACTGTGCCCAGCTATTTTTTAACTTTTTTATAACAGCCATTCTGGTGTGAAATGGTATCTCATCGTAGTTTTGATTTGCATTTCTTTAATGATTAGTGATATCAAGCATTTTCTAATTTGCATGTGTATGTCTTCTTTTTTTTTTTTTTTTTGAGACGGAGTTTCGCTCTTGTTACCCAGGCTGGAGTGCAATGGCGCGATCTCGGCTCACCACAACTTCCGCCTCCTGGGTTCAGGCAATTCTCCTGCCTCAGCCTCCCGAGTAGCTGGGATTACGGGCACGCGCCACCATGCCCAGCTAATTGTTTTTTGTATTTTGAGTAGAGACGGGGTTTCACCATGTTGACCAGGATGGTCTCGATCTCTGGCCCTCGTGATCCACCCGCCTCGGCCTCCCAAAGTGCTGGGATTACAGGCTTGAGCCACCGCGCCCGGCCCCGTGTATGTCTTCTTTTGAGAAGCATTTGTTCATGTCCTTTGCCCATTTTTCAGTGGGATTGTTTGTTATTTGCTTGTTGATTTAAATTCCTCAGATAATCTGGATATTAGACCTTTTCAGCTACATAGTTGGCAAATATTTTCTCCCATTCTGTATGTTTTCGGTTTATTCTGTTAATAGTTTCTTTTGCTGTGCAGAAGCCCCTTAGTTTAATTGGGTCCTATTTGTCTATTTTTGTTTTTGTTTGCTCTTGGAGTCTTTGTCATGAAATCTGTCCAAAGGCCTACGCCTATGTCCAGAATAGCATTTCCTAGGTTTTCTTCTAGGGTTTTTACAGTTTTAGGCTATATGTTTAAGTCTTTAATCCACGCTGAGTTAGTTTTTGCATATGGTGAAAGGAAGGGGTCTAGTATCAATCTCCTTCATGTGGCTAGTTAACCCCACACAATTTATTAAATAAGGAACCCTTTCCTCGCTGCTTGTTACTGTTGACTTTATCAAATATCAGATGATTGTAGGTGTGTGTGTCTTTGTTTCCAGGTTCCCTAACCTGTTCTATTGGCCTGTGTGTCAGTTTCGTGACCAGTATCCTGCTGTTTTGGTAACTGTAGCCTTGTAGTACAGTGTGAAGGGAGGCAGTGAGATTCCTCTAGTTTTATTTTTTTGCTTAGGATTGCTTTGGTTATTTGGGCTCTTTTTTGGTTCCATATGAAGTTTTAAATAGTTTTTCTTCTAATCTGTAAAACATGACATTGGTAGTTTGATAGGAATAGCACTAAATCTATAAATTGCCTTGAGCAGTGTGGCCATTTTAACAATATCGATTCTTCCTAACCATGAGCATGGAATGTTTTACCATTTGTTTATGTCCTCTCTGCTTTCTTTCAGCAGTGTTTTTTAATTCTCATTGTAGAGATCTGTAACCTCCCTGGTTAAGGTAACTGTATTCCTATGTATTTTATGTTTTCAAAGTTAACTTATTAATGACTTGAAATTCACATTAACTTCATTTTGACTGCTTGATCTTGGATATTTTTAAACTAAAATGTTTCCAAACCTACGAAGTAAAAAAATAATATTCCCTTTTCATATCCAGGAGCCAAGACTCAAATTTTAAATAACTTTTTGACAATGTAAGTACAATGAAGTAGTAAACCTGAATTCTACTCATTCAATTCCATTAGTTCAGTTAGATCAAAATAAAAAATATGCTACTTTCTTTTTTACCTATGAACTAAAAAGCAAAGTAGCCATAGATTTACAAGTAAAAGGAAATTTTAAAGATCATCCCTCCTTTCACGTAAAGTCATAGCTACTGGGTAATCTAAAAACTATTTTAAAATACCTTCAGAAAACAAAACTCCATATCCTCAACACAATTTATATTCTAAAAATACTTCTTTGCTCTCAGAGAACAGTTACAGTTAAATACTGCAATTAAGTGATTTAAACTAAGCACAGTTTTCAAAACATCTTGCTTTTTCCTATCTCCCTAGCTTTACACACGCGGCTCCATCTGGGTGAACACCTTTCTGCAACATGCCTAACATTCCTATTCCCTGTGTCCTGGATTTCAAGGATTCTCAACCAGAGGCAGGACCACTTCCCCAGGCAGTGTTCTGAAAAGCTGGGAAGGTTTAGTTGTTGTTTGAGTGGTGGGTTGGTCATGGTTGTTATATAATAACTGGAGGTGCTACTGTCATTAAGAATTTCAGGGGCTAAAGACATTTAATCTGCAATGTGGGATTATCTTGCCAAAAAGTTAATAGCACCCTTGCTGAGGAATGCTGTTACCTAGCCCAAACCAACAAATTCCTCAGGAATCAACCTAGGTGCCACCTCCTTTGGGAATTCTACTATAATTCATATAATTTGATGTGGATACTCCTCTTATCTGTCCTTGTAATAAAACTATGCCACCTCCTCCCAACATTACACTTAGCACAATGTAATGTAATTAACTATTTGCCATGTCCATCAGAAAGAAATTACAATTTTTCCTGTACAACAAAATGAATAAAATCCTAAATGTTTAATTAAATATACTTACCAGCGTGAGCAACCCCACATGCTTTTTTGACTGGATCTGCAAAAACTATCGGTATACAGTCAGCACCAAGAGCTGCTATTGTGACTCCTCTCTGATTTGTAGCTATTCCATCATAAGAGTCAGGCTCCTTTCTTCCCATAACCCAGATGTCATTGGAATGATCAGTCTAATACCAAAAATGTGCAACAAAAATGTTTAGGAAGTGGGATTCTCATACCATAAGCTTTTCTGAAGGTACTCACTGTAGTATAAAATTATACAACCAGTGTAAGATTACTAGCATTCATTAAATATATCACTTCTATAGATGGGAAAACACCAAATTTACTTGTAATTTAACTATTTAAGCTTTTGGTATTATAATCTCTGATATTTTATACAAAGAAAGGCAGAGTTTAACATTATAAAATTCAATATGGTAAATAGTGAACATCTTTCCATAAAGATGGGTAAATCACTTCTTACAGCACTTTGTACAAAATGAAAATTTTTCTTTTAAAAGAAAGTTAATTACCAAATCAATTATACTTTTACTCTTCCCAGACTCAAGCACAGCTAGAATTCTGTAAGAAACAAGACATTATCTCATCAACTATGACCCTAGTTCTTCCTGGAGTAGATTTAGAAAATAATGGCCCTTCTCTACCAGTTTCAGTTGCCTTCTTCTAAATGAAAAATGGCAGTGGTGGTATGCTCTCTGAGAATTAACTGTACTTTTACAATTGAGGACTCCCGATGAAATATATAGCAGGCTCTTGAATAATGTCATTTTATTCCATATCATTTCATTACAATGTTAATGAAAAAATTGATTATCCACCCTATCACTGAATGTACGAGGTTTGTACCTTCTCCTCATGTCTGCATGGGTTTTCTGTGGGTACTCCAGTTTCCTCCCACATCCCAAAGAAGTGCATGTTAGACGAACTGGGGTGTCTACATGGTCCCAGGAGGAGTACCTGTATGTCTGTGTATGTGTGTTAAGGGCACCCTGCAATGGAATGGCATCCTGTCTAGGGTGGGTTATGGCCTTGGGTCCTGATCTGCCAGGATAGGCTCCAGCTACCTGAAGCCCTGGAGTGATCATGTTTATTTCAACCGACTGTTTCAAAGAGCCTGAACTAAAATAATTTGGTAAATAGTTATCTGATTTGTTTTTATTACTCTTTCTTAAATGTATGTCTAGCTCACATTTATTTCTATGTTTAATACTAGGAATGTGTTGGACTTCATTTAGAAGTTTGGTGATGTTTTTATGACAAGAAATATGCCTTAGAAACTTAATTCTTGTTTATAGCAATTAGCCTATGGTAAAACTGGTTTTATTTTGTCGTTACACTTAAAGTCAACAATTTCCAAGAACCTATCAACAACATTGAGAACTTACTCTGTGTGTGTGCATATATATACATCTCTCTCTCTCTCTCTCTCTCTCTCTGTGTGTGTGTGTGTGTGTGTGTGTGTGTGTGTGTGTGTGTGTGTATGAAATAGAACTGATCTTTAGACTATGGTGTTTAAATCTAAGAAAAACAACCACAGCATTATTCTAAGACTTTAGATAAAATGCCAGATACAAAAGTTAATTAGCTTAAAGTCCATGTAGTTACTAGTAAAGTAAAAATATACTTTAGATCTTTCAAAATATAAAGCAAAATTTTACCTTTATTCGGTAAAACTTCTCCACATTAAATCCTGCAGCATTCGCCAACCTACGCAGATTTTCTTGAACCACTGCCTTGGGATCTCTCCGTTTGGAACTACTGAAGAGATTGAATGAGCTAAGAGTTGGTATATAAGATATTCCACCTGTTCTTGTAGTAAATCCGTGTATGAAAATATCTGCTGAAGATAAGCAGTAAAGATTTAAAAGATGCTATACAAAAGACCAGTCTCCCAATTAGACCTTCCCTGATTATTGCTACCCGTCCTGGTTATTTGGCTTCTAATTTCTATGGTATTTTGTACCTCCATATGTTCTTATCGCATTCTGCTTTGTGTTTGTTTTACTCTCCCTATGAAATTACTGCTCTTCAAAAGGTATCTTGTGTCTCATCTGGGATTTGTTATATCTAACAGCATATAACTCACAGTAAATACTGTTTAACTAAGAAATAAGATTGATTGCTTTAAATTTTACTCTTCTACCAAGGTGCTGATGATTTGAAATTTCAGAATTTCTTTTTTTTTTTGAGATATAGTCTCGCTCTGTCAACAGTCACCAATCACCAGGCTGGAGTGCACTGGCGTGATCTCAGCTCACCGTAACCTCCAACTCCCTGGTTCAAGCTATTCTCCTGCCTCAGCCTCCCAAGTAGCTGGGATTACAGGCATGTGTCACCACACCCAGCTAATTTTTGTATTTTTAGTAGAGATGGTGTTTTACCATGTTGGCCAGGATGGTCTCGATCTCCTGACCTCATATCCACCCACCTCAGCCTCCTAAAGGGCTGGGATTAAGGTGTGAGCCACCACACCCAGCCTAGAATTTTTAAATAGAAAATTTTCAGTATCATAAATCTCATTGCAAAAGAGGGCTAGATTATTTGTCTCAATATTAAATTTTCATAAAACAAATTTATTTATTTAGGGTGGCTTTGAAGGGGTTATCCCTTAATACCTCTGCTACTACATGGCCATGCATGACACCTCTGTGTTGCCACTGATGCTAATGAGTAATAAGCCCACAACAGTCAACAGAAGAAAGGAGGAAAAAAAGAGGTGAACTACCTCTGAAGAAAGACTAGTTTGTCATGTACAAAGTAAAAACAACAGTTATTGGTTAATATACCTGGGATCAAAGGAGAAGTGATAATATTTAATTCTCCTTTCAGTGCTGGCAGACTTCTCAAATATGTCTCTATTTCATTCTGAATTTCTCTTAGTTCTTGAGCTGTGATGTTTATTTCAATGGACTGTTTCAAAGAGTCTCCCCAGAAAGTCACTTGCAAATCTTCAAATTCAAAATGGTAAACATCAGTGAAGAGTTGATCAATAAAAGCTTTCACTAATGTTTTCCTGTGCCTGGGTACAATTATCTTAATGCTGCTCAGATTTCTTTCATCAATTTTCTGCTTAATGGTATACAAAGAGGCAGCCATGCTGGGACAGCTAACAATCTCAAATTCTTCCAAGAGAGCTGATAATCCATTGCTTGTTTGTAACTCACAATTATCTTGTTCTCCATGCCTTTCATAGCTGTTACTGCAACACATTATACAAAGAAACTTGGCCTTGGCCGCGTGGTGGTACTGGACAGCATTCAACGTCTTCAGTAATGTCTGAGGGCAGTTTTTTTGAGAGTTCAATTGCAAATAAAAAAGATCAATCAAAACCGCTTCTGCCATCCTTCAAAGAATACTTTTGTGGCAAATAAGTCACCTGCAAAGAAAAATTAGTGTAAGAATATAATATTATATAAATCCTCTTATAGTTACAACAGAAATTTGTGGTAGATTAAAAAAGAAGTAATTGGCTGCGTGCAGTGGCTCATGCCTGTAATCCCAGCACTTTGGGAGGTCAAGGCGGGTGGATCAAGAGGTTAGGAGTTCAAGACCAACCTGGCCAAGATAGTGAAATCCCATCTCTACTAAAAATGCAAAAATTAGCTGGGCATGGTAGCAGGTACCTGTAATCCCAGCTACTCGGGAGGCTAAGGCAGGGAATTGCTTGAACCCGGGAGGCAGAGGTTGCAGTGAGCCAAGATTGCACTACTGCACTCCAGCCTGGGCGACAGAGTGGGACTCCCTCTCAGAAAAAAAAAAAAAAATTACATTGACTTCAAAATATAACCAAAATAGTAAATCTAGGCCCCTCCCAGAAAAGCCAATCTACTCTGTCATAAAAGAACCACGACAATGAAAGCAAAGCCATCTTTTAATTTGTTTTGTGAAAATGTTGGTACGTCTTTCCAGCAGAACAACAGTTCACCTGTTTTGTTTTGAAGTAAATAATTACTTGCTGAGTTAGACAAAGCCGTTTTTTACTTGCAGGTGTCAACCTGTGTGATATATCATTAGGCCTGACGTGATTGTCATGAGTTCTCATCCCTTCATATGCGGGGATTAAGTTCATGAAGCTAAACGGAGCTGCACCCGAATTTCGCGTTTTAAGGCGATAAAAGCTGAGATGGCTGACAGCGCTCCCTTCAGGATTTGTGCAGTACTGCACTTAACAATGACCACAAAAGTTACAGCGCTTTGGAGACAGGCTTCCCCGCTACTTTCTTCTTTTTTTTTTTTTTTTTTTATTTTGAGACGGAGTTTCGCTCGTTACCCAGGCTGGAGTGCAATGGTGAGATCTCGGCTCACCGCAACCTCCGCCTCCTGGGGCAATTCTCCTGCCTCAGCCTCCCGAGTAGCTGGGATTACAGGCACGCGCCACTGTGCCCAGCTAATTTTTTGTATTTTTAGTAGAGACGGGGTTTCACCATGTTGACCAGGATGGTCTCGATCTCTTGACCTCGTGATCCACCCGCCTCGGCCTCCCAAAGTGCTGGGATTCCAGGTGTGAGCCACCGCGCCGGGCCCCTCGCTACTTTCTTAATTCATTCTCCCGGTGCAGCTGTGCTCACCTCAGGCCCCGCCCCCCGCTCCCCCCCCCGCCCCCCGCTCCCCCCCCGTCCCCCCCGTCCCACCCCATCCTGCGGGTCTCCGGTGACCCCCTCTGGTGACGCCCTTTGCCCCAAGAAGCTTTTCTCCCGCCTCTTCCCCCAACCTTCGCTCCCCATGGCTCGGGGCTCCCTCTGAGATTCTTTTCGCCAGTTTTGAGTGGGTGACCGTCCCCTCCGCCGTTCATTGTCCGTTTCCACCCAACGTGTGTTGCCGCCGCGTCCCTGTGCTTCCCAACCGCCGTGGCGCACGGGGCGCAGCCCGTGGCTCCGCACCTGCCCAGGCATCTCCACCCGCCGCTCACCGCCCGTTCGGGACTTCCGGTCAGGCCACGCGCGCCACAGGTGCCTGCTCTGTCCTCGCCGCCCCGCTCTTCATCTTCGGCGGCGCACCCGTCCACTGCGACCCTCGTCCGGGGTCTCAACGAAATTGGGCAGCCGCCAGGCAGGTCCTAAACCCGGCCCAGAGGCGACGACACCGCCCCGCCTCCCCTCGCCCCACAGCCCCGCCTCACCTCACACCCCCGCCCCGCCTCCCCTCAACCCCCCGCCCCGCCTCACCTCACCCCCCCCGCCCCGCCTCACCTCACCCCCCCCGCCCCGCCTCCCCTCACCCCCCCCGCCCCGCCTCCC
>CM052652.1:2340650-2363394 GCA_028533165.1 Leontopithecus rosalia
CCCGCCTCACCTCGCCCCCCGCCCCGCCTCACCTCACCCCCCCCCGCCTCACCTCACCCCCCTCGATTCGGCCGCTCGGATCCCCCGCCTGACACCGTCCCGGGAATGGGGGAAAGCTGACGGCCGGGCTCCCGCGGGCCAACTGCCGGGCGGGAGGGAGCTCAGGCAGGGCCTCCCGGGGTGATCCGAGCGCCGCGCGCTCGCCGCTGCCTCAGCATTTCCGGGTTTGGGCGGCCGAGCGGGCGGCCTGCAGCCCCGCGGGGGTTAGAGGAGCAGGAGCCGGAGTCGCGAGACGCCCTCGGGCCGGAGCCGGGCCGGTTAGCGAGTGGGTCGCGGGAGTCAGCGAAGGGTCCCTTGAGGGCTGCGGTGCGGGGTGACGGGCCCCGGAGGCGGGCTCTGGTGGCGGGGAGGGATCTCCGGGGCGCCCGGGGGACTAGGGGCCGGGACAGCGAGCGTGGGGCGGGGAGGGATCTCCGGGGCGCCCGGGGGACTAGGGGCCGGGACAGAGAGCGTGGGGCGGGGAGGGATCGGCGGGGCGCCCGGAGGCGGCGCCCGGAGGCTGACGGAGGCTGCAGCCCCGGCTCCCCTGTTCGGAGGCGTCCTCGCTGACCCGGCGGTGCGGTCATCGGGGACCCCCGGGGAGACGTTTCTACCGGAAACAGGCGTTCTCTCTGCTGCTTCTCCCTTGCGGGTGGGACCCACGCTCTCAGCGCCTTCGCTCGCGTTAACAATACGGTGTCCTCCGCGGCCCTTTGAAACGTGTGCCGCGGGCAGGACCGGGTGAGGGGCCCTGATCCCTGGAAGCGTGGCGAAGGCGCGACCTAGCATCCCTGACCCGTCCGCCGGGGCTGTAACGTTCATTCATTTGAAAACACTGCGCGGGGGCTCACGCCTGGAATCCCAGCACTTTGGGAGGCCAAGGCGGGTGGATCACGAGGTCAAGAGATCGAGACCATCCTGGTCAACATGGTGAAACCCCGTCTCTACTAAAAATACCAAAAAAAAAAAATTATCTGGGCACGGTGGCGCGTGCCTGTAATCCCAGCTACTCAGGAGGCTGAGGCAGGAGAATTGCCTGAACCCAGGAGGCGGAGGTTTCGGTGAGCCGAGATCGCGCCATTGCACTCCAGCCTGGTCAACAAGAGCGAAACTCCGTCTCAAAAAGAAAAAAAAAGAAAATACTGCGCATTAGGACACGGAAGGCCAGTGTACGGTAAAGGTAGAAAAGATCCCACCTTCTAAGAGTAACAGAAATGGTGCTTCTTGAGGAACTGGTCACGATGGAAGGACACGTCCCTTGTTTCTGTGTTGCTGCCCATTTGATAGGCGCCAAGGAACCGTCGTCTCATAATCTCAGGTGGCCGGGAGCTGGAAGAGCTCTCTGGGGTGGGCGCGTTCTTGTCTTCACTAGAGAATGGCAGCACTAACCCAGAATAGGAACCCACCCTTCAACAGCTCTAGCACCACTTTTGTCAAAATTCGTGTTTTCTTTGGTCATTTGTTGAGAGCCCGGAGCAGTAGATGACACACCCAGTCAGATGGTGCTGCCCTGAGTTTGTTTCGTGCTAAATATTATTAATGGCTGTTGCAAATGTAATTGCGGTTTTTGCCACTGACAAAGACTGCATTACTTTTGCAACAGCTTAGTACCTCAAGCAAAATAGGTCTTTTAGTTACAAAGGTTTTAAACAATTATCTTTGTTTTTACAATGGTGAGAATTCATATTCTTTCATGCAACAGTAATGGCAGTAAAAAATGAAAATATTTCAAAAGAATGACGTTGTCGGGGAGAGTGTGTTATATTATATTTGCAGACCATTTCCTTTCGCCATCTGTTCCAGGTGTCACGTCCTAACATTTCCTCATCCCATTTTCACTCCCTCCTACTCCAGTGGTTCTCAGTCTTGGCTGCAGATCAGAACTACAAGTGCAACTTAAAAAATAATGTTGAGACTCCACCCCAGATATACATTGAATCAGAATCTCTAGGTCAGGCCTGAGCATGTTTTGTTTTGCTTTTTCGTTTTGTTTTAATCTCTATGTATGATTCAGATGCATAATTAAGTTTGAAAAAAAAATAAAAACACCCTATTCCCAAGCCACTCAAATAAAAGTTGTTCTTTGGAGGCCACATAATTTCATTCTTACATTTGCAGTTCCTCTACTTAGCACCATACCTCTTGTATGCCTAACTGCTGCTTTTTGTTCAAGCCTCTTCAAGCTCAAACGTAATCTTCCTTGAGTCCCCATCCTTCATCAAGCAAAATTAATCGCTTCTTTACATTTTATATAAGAAGCCCTCTCATAGATGGCCCATTGCCAAGCAATAAATGGAAAGAAATGGTTAAATATTAAATTGGACACTTTATAAGGATGAACTTTGTGGTATGTAAATTATATCTTTAAAAAAGCTTTTTAAAAACAAAAAAAAAACCTTAAACAACTGTGTGTTCACTTGCCAAATCTATTGAAAAGGTCCAAGACTTTTTCTTTGCGTGTAGTCTACTGTTGGAATTCTGCATTCCATCTCTTGCGTAAACCATACCCCTAAACCATCAGCTAAGATTTCCCAGGATATTGTTCTTTTAAGGGGAAAATAACTTAAAGCCACTTGTGAAACAATCTGAGGGTGGATTTATACTTTATAATCTTTTTGTTTGTTTGTTTTTGAGGCGGAATCTCACTCTGTTGCCCAAGCTGGAGTGCAGGGGCATGATATTTGCTCACTGGAACCTTTGCCTCCCAGGTTCAAGCAATTCTCTTACCTCAGCCTCCTGAGTAGCTAGGATTACAGGTGTGCGCCACCCCGCCTGGCTAATTTTTGTATTTTTAGCAGAGACAGGGTTTCACCATGTTGGCCAGGGTGGTCTCGAACTTCTGACCTCGTGATCCACCCACCTTGGCCTCCCAAAGTGCTGGCCTTATAGGCGAGAGTTATCACTATTCTTTATAATCTTGTACAGTTAATCTCACATACCTTTGTTGGATCTTTCCAAAATATTAAACATAGATTTTTTTTTTTTAGACGGAATCTCGCTCTGTCACCAGGCTGAAGTACAGTGGTACAATCTTGGCTCACTGCAACCTCCACCCCCTGGGTTCCAGCAATTCTCCTGTCTCAGCCTCCCAAGTAGCTGGGACTACAGGTGTGCACACCCAGCTAATTTTTGTATTTTTAGTAGAGATGGGATTTCACCATGTTGGCCAGGATGGTCTCAATCTCTTGACCTCGTGATCCGCCCACCTTGGTGTCCCAAAGTGCTGGGATTACAGGCCACCATGCCCAGCCTCGAACATAGATTTTTAAAGAAACAACAATTTCCACACTATTTCATTGGTTTATACAATGTTCATAACTTAATTGTAGTTATGACAGTACAATATCAAGTACAAATGGTAAAAACGGGTTTGGAAACAAGCATAAGTAAGTCAAGATTGAACAAGTCAACTGATAGGAGTAGACATAGACAGATTGACTGTTATCCAGCAAATCTGATATGGGAATTAGCCATATGACTTACAAAGGAAACAGTGAGTTAACTGGTTAGAAGTTATGTGTAGATAGGCTAAGACATCAGCTACTGTACCTCTTCATTTTAATTGACTATGTATCTTTCTCCCTAGAGTGTTTTGAGGGCAGAGATAGTGCCTGCCTATTAAGGGAAACCACTGAAGAAATCCCCAGACACTTTTATAATGCTATGTAAATCTTCTCATGAGAAGAAGTAGAATTTTAAAAAACAAAACAGTTGTTTCTAAGCCATTTACGTTAAGGTTTGTGGATCTTTCCAGAAAAGGCCATGAAGGAGATGTGTATTTCCTTGCTGAAACCCTTTGTTAGTTCCTCAGGGCTTCCATAACAAATTAGCACCAACTGGGTGACTAAAAACAACAAAAACTTGTTCTCTCACCGTATGGAGGCCAGATTATGAAACTGAGGCATTGACAGGACCTTGCATCTTTTGCTCACCTCTTCTATCTGGTGACTCCAGGTGTTCTTTGCCTAGGGGCAAGGTGACTTGGAGCTCCATGCCTCCGTCCTCAAATGGTCTTCTTCCCTGTGGTTCTGAGTTTCAAATAGCCCTCTACCTTCTCTTACAAGCATTCTTGTGTAGAAATAAATGACGATCAATCAAGTGAGAACAAGCTGAGGCTATTTATTCAGAACTTGTAAGGGAGGGAATCACCATCTCTTGCATTTTAGCAGAGTCAAAGGCAGCCAGAGGAGTGAGCATGCCCTGATTAGAGGCTCTTGGCATGAGGAAGCTGCAGGCAGGCTAACCAGAAGTGGAGCATTCTATGTGATTGGTTAGGGGTGCATATTCGGCTTCTTCCTGTTAGTCTCAACCTGGAAATAGGAACACAAGTTAGGGAAGATGCCTGTTATTGATCCAGTACTGGCCATTTGGGCCAGCTGTTATAGTTTGTTTCCCAGGACTGTTATTAGAATGATATGACTTACTACAAGTCTAATTATAGACTTCCCGGACTGGTTACTGTAGATAATGGGTTAATTTCCTGGGTTGCTTGCAGCAGGTTGTGGGTCAGAGTTCTGTTTTTATATATGGTCTGGCCATTGTCCATTTGCATATTCAGTCAACCACCCCAAATCCAGGATGATCTCATCTCAAGATCCTTAACCCAATTATATCTGCAAAGATCCTTTTTCCAAATAAGGTCACATTTACAGGTTCTGGGAGTTAGGACGTGGATGTGTCTTTGGGTGTGCGGGAGGGCACCATTTAACCCACTATAAAGTTCCTCTTGGTTTAGAAATCATGTTTACTTGTTTAGAAGGGGGGAAAAAGACCTTGCCCCTTGCCTCTCTGAATGAGACACGCAGGAAGGTTATAGCTGGATTTCACCAAAGGTCTATAACTTCTGTCTCAGAGGCAGAAACCTGTTTGACACAGTTGCCTGGACAGCCTTTAAAGCTTGGATTTGAGCTGCAGACCAGCTCTTTTATGTCTGCACTCCAAACAAGACATGTCTTGGTAGTCCAGTACTGTCGATACATTTGGCGAAGTCCCTCCTTTGACAGAAAACTGGAAGCAGTGTGGATAATGTATGAATGTTGCCTGTATTATCTTGGACAGGAGGTAAGGAACAGTACAAATCCTCTGGTTTCTTTCTTTTTCAATGCCCTGAAACTCTAATCTCATTGCCTGACCAGAAAAGGAAGTAATCTCTAGTTTCAGCAGATTCCGTGGTACTGGCATATAATAGGTCTACAGTTTATTTTTAATTATTCAATTAATTGATTCCTTTTGGATGACTCTGATGATGTTCTAATTTCTCTTAACATTTTTAAGAGACAGTCTTGGCTCTAAAGCCTGTTTCTTTAATTTATGCAGTTCTAATGAATTATCAGTAGATGGCAGTAGTTCATTTTCATTTTTCTTTTCACGGCACAATAGAAATCTGAGGGGAAAAAACTAAAACTTTTCCAATTTTACGACATAAATTTTATGAATAGTTGGTTTAAATAAATATTACCTAAGAGTTCTTCAATTTATATTGCTATACAAATAGAGATCAAGAAATACTAGTTACTTTATTTTTATTATATAAATCCAATTTTCTTTATCCTTTAGGTTACTTTATCAAAAACTTAAAGGAATACTAAAATGAATAAAACACCATATTTGCCTTCATAGTGCTTACAATCTAATGGGAAAGATACTATAAAATAATGAAAATAATAAAAACAATTTGTTGCGTATTCATAGTGTGACAGGAGTTTGCTAAATGCTTTACATGCATTATTTCATTTAGTCTTCACAATAACCCTAACGAAGCAGGCACTAATATTGTTCCCATTTTATAGGTAAGGAATCTGTGTCCCAGGTGGCAAATAAGCTAATAAGTAATGCAATCTAGATTCAAAACTAGCTCTGACTTACCCTAGACTTTGTACCTTTATCTAAAATTATATAACAGAAATATTGAAACAATTATTCTAAAAAAAGAAAGTCCACATCTTCCCAGGAAGATCAAGAAAGACCTCTTCAACAAGATACCATCTAAAATGGAATTGAAAGATTGGCTGTGATGTTGACATGATTAGAACAGTGCTTTCAGACCATTATTCCGTCAGAAAAGGGTGAACTGGAGTGGAGATAGGCCATAGTTAGACACCTGTTATGTGCCAGGCACCTCGACCTCTGGCATCATGGAGCTTACGTTAGTAGAAGGATAAGGAAAAGAAACAAGTTTATGAGATGTCAGTGGTGATAGATGCTATCAATAAAAAGAGGCAGGGCAAGGAAAGAGGATGAAAGAGGATTATCAGGGAAGGCTTTTCTACTGTGATAGTATTTGGAATTGGTAAAGGTTGATTGGATTCCAATATAATTTAAAGGTAGAGCCTATGGGCTTTGCCAAAAGAACTGCACGCAGCATGTAATGGAAAGAAAAGAGTGAAAGTTCTGGCTCATCCTTTGGTAGGTCAATGAGGGCAACAGCCCTGGAGTGTTAAGGATTTCTCAAAGGGCCCATGAAACATCAACAATAAGATCTCCTTTATTATTGCCTTGGGTACTTCTAGTTGAATTGCCTTGGGCTCTATACCCTTGTGAAGACCTCTCTGCTAATGAATTCAGGGTTTTTGGCCTGAACAACAAGAAAAATAAACTTACAATTTACTGAAATGGTGAGGACTATGAAGGTGCAGGTTTAGTGGTGGTAATAGAGTGGACAGAGGAATCAAGAGTTCAGTTTGGAATACACTGAGTTGAAATGCCTATTAAAAATCCAAGTGGAGATATCAGGTAAGCAATGAGTATGCGGATGAGTCTTCAGTTCAAAAGGGATGTTCAGGGTAGAGATACAGTTTGGGAATTGTCAGCCTATAGGTGGGTTTTAAAGCCTTAGAACTAGATGGCATCACGTGTAGAATAAGTATGAGAAAAGAAGGCAGCCTGAGGACTGAGCACTAGGAGCTGTAACCTAAGTGAAAAAGATGAGAAGGGACCAGCAAGGAAAACCAAGAAGTGTGGTGTTTCAAGAAGCCAGTAATTATCCAATGTGTTAAATGATGCCAGTAGGTCAAGTAAAATGATGGAACTTTTTCACTGAATGTACAGTGTGGAGCTCATAGACATCTTGATAGGAGTTTGAAAAGTACACTGATAAGTGATTGGTTCTAGTGGGTTCAAGAAGAAAGCAGGGAGAGGGAGTGGAGAGCAAGGATCCTGGCTTCAAGGGGGAGCACAGAAATGGGTCAATACTGAAGGAGGTGGTGGTGTTAAGCAAGGCTGGTGGTGGTAGTGGTTGTTAATTTACGATGGGCTGTTCAGAATAATACGTTTGACCAAGTAAATAGGGAAATTCTGTTGACAGGCCATTAAAGTAATGTCTGTGAGAAAGAGTACCACAGTAGAGGACTGGCCTTGGATAGGAGCAAGAACACTTTATTTATTGCAAGGAAATGGTATGCTGGTATACAGGTGCAGGTAGACAATCTGGTAGATGGGTAATTTACCATCTTCTCTGATTTTTTTCTTCTATTTCAGTTAAATTAGAAGGCAGATTATTAACTCAAAGGAAGGGAAAAGAGGTGTGGAGGTTTGAAGACAGGATAGAGTGAGACAGTCATCTACATGACTTGGTGCATCTTAAGAGCCTAGGATCAAGGGCCCCTTGACATAATGGTCTTGAATTTAAAGCAAGCCAACAGCATAGCTGTATGTCTTTGTTTAAGCATATTCAGCTACTTGAGTGTAAGCAAAGCAGCTGGTTGGGATTCTTCCAGGGAGTTCGGACAGGAACTGAGCTGCAACGGAAATGAGGGTGAATGCAAAGGAATCTAAGCCAGGTACAGAGGAAAGAATACATGAAAGGCTGTGGGAATGCGTAGAGATAGAAGAGTTGATGGATTGGAAGTCCTGCAGGGTTAAACAGCACATGCTGTCCAAATACTAGATGAGATGAGCTAGAAAAAATAAATAGTTTGAATCTGAGATTCTGGATGAGATACAGTTACACTCTATGGGTTGCTGGGTAGAATAGATGAAAGAAGACATCAAACAGCTGAGAGATCAGGGTTTTTGATATAAATTTCGTGTGGATATTGAAATCCCAAAGAAATATAAGAGAGTAGTGATAGAGAAACAGTCAGAAGATGCTATAATCTAGGAATGAGCCTTCCAAGACCTGGAAGACAGTTGATAACAAGGAAAGATAAAGCCTATATAGTCTGTGGCCTGAACTTCGAAGAAAGCAGAGTTTGGAGAGAAGAAAAGGAAATAGGGGGCAGTGGAATGGGAGACAGAAAAAAAAGTGGTTTGAAGACGAGGAAGCTGCATCTTTGGACTCCAGTTAAAGCCAAAAGGTAAAAGGAAAGTTCACTGAAAAGGTTGAGAATAGAACTTTGCTGAAGATGGCCCATGAATTTCAGAATTCAAAGTGGAAGGATAGAAAAGGGCTGGCCGCGGTGGCTCAAGCCTGTAATCCCAGCACTTTGGGAGGCCAAGGCGGGTGGATCACGAGGTCAAGAGATCGAGACCATCCTGGTCAACATGGTGAAACCCCTTCTCTACTAAAAATACAAAAAAGTAGCTGGGCATGGTGGCGCGTGCCTGTAATCCCAGCTACTTGGGAGGCTGAGGTGAGATCGCGCCATTGCACTCCAGCCTGGGTAACAAGAGCAAAACTCTGTCTCATTAAAAAAAAAAAAAAGAAAAGGATTGGGAGTGGGTAATACCGCATCACACTAAGGGACTTACCAAGCTGGATAAGGATGGGTTCTCATGATGAAGATGACCTGGCTTCTTCTGAAGACTGAAGTTACTAGGGGGTGTAGAATTTAATGGGACTAGTGCCCACAACATTTTGGCAGCTTATGGAAGTTACACTGTGATTTGGGGGAGAGAAAAATGGGGACTCACCAGGAAGTTAAGTTACCTAGCAGAAATGTACTGTTAGGTAAGGGCATGAAGAACTCTTTGGATTGCCTCTTCAGGCATGCAAGTTGTGTCATTAGGCCATTGGAGGTCTGCTGGAGCTGCAGCAGCTCTATAAACGCACTTTACCAGAAGTTGCCCAAAGAAGAAATGTAGACAGTACTAGTGGGAATAGAAAGAGTAAGTTGATTAAAGTGATGTTTTAGCAACACAGGAATGCAAAATATAGTGGACCCTTGAACAACACTGGTTTGAACTGTGCAGGTCCACTCATCCATGGGTATTTTCAACCAAACTCAGATATAGTATATGCAGGGCTTGAAACCCCCATGTGAGGAGAGCCAAGTTTTCATATGAATGTGTTCTGAAGCACTGACTTTGGGACTTGAATATGCACAGATTTAATTAATTTTTTTTTTTTGAGGCAGAATTTCTCTCTGTTGCCCAGGCTGAAGTGCAATGGCACGATTCGGCTCACTGCAACCTCTGCCTCCTGGGTTCAAGCGATTCTACTGCCTCAGCCTCCTGAGTAGCTGGGACTACAGGCGCATGCCACCATGCCTGGCTAATTTTTGTTATTTTTAGTAAAAATGGGTTTTCACCGTGTTAGCCAGGATGATCCCAATCTCCTGACCTCGTGATCTGCCCACCTTGAACTCCAAAAATTGCTTAGGGCTTACCCTCGCCAGAATAGCCCTGGATAGGCATGCTGTATCCCCTGGATTCCATATCCGTAACAGAAATTGCTATTAATGTTAATATTGTTTCTTACAGATTCTGGTTATAGTTTCAGAATCCATTTCATCGTAGTACTAGAGTTACATATTAATACTAACCCAAAATAATTATGCGATATATGTCAGGTACTGATCTAAGCATGCTACTTATATTACTTTAATTATTAGAATCGCCCTATGAAGTTTTAAAGATGAGTCACTGAGGATCGAAGAAGTTAAGAAACTTACTCAAGGTCATAACAACAGAAAAGCAGGAGAAGCAAAAATCAAATATAGTTCTACCTTTATTCCAAAATCTCTCACTTAACCATTGTATTTTAAATCTTGGCACTAATGATGAAATGTCGTTGACATCCCTGTGACATGTTTAACAATTAATGTACCTTTCAGAATCACCAATATACAACAGGAAAAAACAAGTGAAGGATTATCAGTATAGATTACTGAGTAGGAGTAAACCAAAAAGAGGGAAAGAAGAGATTACAGACACAGAATGTCAGACAATAAAGAAAGGAGGAGTCAAGGAGTTCCTGAAGAAGGTAATGAAACAATCTGAAGAAATAAATAATTAAAAGATTAGCAACAACAACAAAAAAGTAGTCTGGCAGGATAACTGTGTTAGAACTGATAGCAAATTAGAATAGAGGAGGCAGTTACATATACAGGAAAAGCATGTGCAGTTTTTAGAAAAGGCATGCCAACCTGAAATACAAGCCTATAATGAAAATGCATCAACTCTAATTGCTATAGAGTTATTATAGTAGCATTATAATTATTGTATATGTGCAAGTGGCCTGGATAAAAAAATTAGGGCAATCAAAATATTTATACTGTTCCATAAAGGAATAGGTATAACATTGCAGTAGGCAACTTTGAATTGCCTATTACTGTTGCCTTTAATTTTGGTTTTGTCTATATCAGCAAGGGAAAATTACTAATTCTAAATTTAGTTTAGGAGGAAAAGCAACAAGTATTTCATGATTTTGAGTAAAGAATCATAACTTTCTTAACATGTCTACATTTTAATTTTTATTATACGCTTTATTCTTTTGTCTAGTTGTAGATAACCGAGACACACATTCATTGGCCGATGCTGTAGAGCAAGTTGCAAAGCAGCAGCAATCACAGGCAGCAGAGATAGAAAAAAATAAAAAAGTTCTGTTCAATTTGCAGGTAACTTCTTTTATACGGTCTTTTAAATGTCTTTACTTTCTTCAAAAGTAAATGACCAGGAGGTTATCAAGAATACTTAATATTGGGACTTAGTTTTAAAGTTATTCTCTGTCAGTTATTCTGTTCTTCTTAAGTAAAGTCTACATGAGTATTCCAGTTTTATGGAAAATTTTACACTCCCAACATACAAAGATTCAACAATGTCATTGCAACTGTAGGGTAAGCATATAAAACCTAACATGTTAGATAGAATTATTTTACATTCCTTTATTTGATAGTTTTTCCTAGAGTGCTGAATTGAAGGAAGGTTAAGTTTTAAGCCAGTGTTTGTAAAGCTATGGCTTGTGAGTTATCGGTTGTCCGTGAACGTTTCAAGTAGCCTGCCTTCATGTTCCTTTCCTTTCTCACTATATTCACAACCCTACGACAGGGAATATGGGAGCCATACTTGGTCTTTGCTGTGACATCATTAGATATAACTGTGCTGTGTGAATATGACTAAAGAAACGAAAATGAAAACAGTATTTTGTGCTCTGTAAAGGTTATTATTAAACACATCATGGAAACAAGAACAACAGGCTCAGGAGCTGAACTGCCTGGTTCCAAAGGCCAGATTTACTACTTGTCCTGTGACTGAATTTGTTGTGCTCCTGTCTTCTTAGTGGTAAAATGGAGATAGCAATAGGATGTGCCCGTAAGATTTTCATGAGGATAAATGAGTCAATGTGTTTGGTGGGGACCAGGTGGACAGTATAGGGCCTGATTTTGACATTGGCTTTAAATGCATCAGTAGATATATGATGTCACTAATTATATTATCATGGTAATGGGATTTCTTATAAATATTTGTATTATCTGCGTCACTTCTAGAAAAGAGTACATCCACCCAATAGAATAACATTCAAAAACAATGTCATATTTTTGTAAAGAATTTTTTGTAAAACTTTTCAGTCTTCGAGGAGTCTCATAGACTTTATTTCACTTATATTGAGAGCCTGCTTTGTGTGAAGCATTTTGCTGAACATTGTCCTCACTCTTATGTTACTTACCATCTACTGGGGAGAGAAAGAAGTGAACAAATAATTACATGCAGAGTAATAGTACAACAGCAGAGGCATGAACACAACACAGATTTAACACTGGAGAAGGAGTGATCACAAACGAAATGATGTTTCAGTTGAGTTTTAAATGGCAGCTGGAGTTCATCTGAATGATTAGGTGTCTAGTACAGGTTTAAGGGTTAGGGAGTAAGGAAGATAATATCCTAAATAAAAAGAACCTGAGGATATTCGCAGAGGCCTGAAATAGCATTGCTACACTCCTAGAACTGTAACCGGGTTTTTTCTTGGATGCCGGTGATTGTTGTGGGTTTTTTGGCTTCCAACCTCTTAAAGAATGAGCGGTGGGGCCACTGCAGGTGGAATGTATGCTTGTAAAGCAAATATTGGACCCAAAACGTGTTGCAGAAAGGTGATTTTATTTAGGTAGAGAAAAGAGAAGGAAAGAAGAAGAGAAAGGCTTTCACTAAGAGTATGGAAGGGGATTCCAGAGGGGAAATACGGAGGGAGCTCCCACCGTGTGGGAGGGGATTCCAGAGAGCTGGAAATCTGGCGCAGGTGAGGGAGCATGGACTTTTATCCTGGGAGAAACCCCCACCTTCTCCAAGACCCTGGGCCAATGAAAGGAGTTCCTTAGAACTTACTTAGGAGTGATTAACTTTTAGTTTCTTCCCGCGCCCGTGAAATTCAAACATAAGCAGTTCAATATCCCGGATGGAGAGAGATGGGAGTGGGACCTGGCGCTGGGAAATTCTTGCCTTTAAAGCTACACCTCCTCATGGACCCAGAAAGAGAACACATTCCCTCAGAATCATAAATAGTTTGATGGCAATGTAAATTACAGTGTGTTTTGAAAAAATCATGTAAGATATATACCACAATAAGAAAATCCAACTTTATTCTAAACTTGATGAGAAGCATTTGACAGATTGTAAGCAAGAAGCAAATAATTGAATATATATTTTAGAAAGAATTCTAGATACATAAAAAGCACTTATTATAATCCAATATCCATTCATGATTCTAAAAAAACTCTCATCTAATTGGAAATAAAAGGGAACTTCATTAATCTAAGGAAGAACATCTACATAAATTCTACAACCAACCACATACTTAGTGGTGAAATAATGAATGTTTTTCTTCCAAGATCAGGAATAACACAAAGATGTCTGCTCTTACTTCCATTCAAGATGGTACTGGTAGTTCAAGCCAGCACAACTATGTGAGGAAAAGAAATAAAACTCATCTATATTAGAAAGTAAGAAGTAAATCTGTTTTTATTCACAGATGGCATGATTTTTTTTAAAAAGAAAACCCCAAGGAATCTATAAAAAGCTGTTAGAACTAATAAGTGAGTTTAAAAAGATTGCAGGACACAATATTAATATATGAAAATTTATTGTATTCTGCCTGGGACATGAATCGTCCTTTTGTCCAGCACATCCATGCTATATGAGCTACCCATCCTTTATGACTCAGTAGTCGTCTCAGTTATCAGATTGATTGTGGCAGTATTGCAGTGCTTATGTTCAACTAATCCTTATTTTACTTAATGGCCCCAAAGTATCAGAGTAGTGATGCTGGCAATTCAGATATGCCAACGAGAAGCTGTAAAGTACTTACTTTTAAGTGAGAAGGTGTAAGTTCTCAAATTAAAGGAAAGAAAAAAATCATACACTGAAGTTGATAAGAGTTAAAACTACAAAATGTCTACAAGAAAACATAGAAAAGCTTAGTGATGCTGGGCTTGGCAATGATTTCTTTAATATGAGATACAAATTTTGATGAATTTCATCCAAAAATTTTTTTAAACTTATTCTTCAATATGGACTATTACAAAAACAAAGTAAGATATTCTTGCTGGGGCCCTTTGGCCATTTATCACAGACTAGAAGAAAATACTTGAAAATACATCTAACCGTATACTTAAATTTCCACTCTGTGCACACACACAGGAACACACACACATATACAACCCACTAGAATGTCTAAGTTTAAAAAGACTGACCATAGCAAATGTTGATGCAGATACACAAGGCCTGGAGCTCTCAGACCTGTTAGATGGACTGTAAAATGACACAACCACTTCGGAAGACAGTTTATACTTTCTTGAAAAGTTAAACCTGTCCCTACCATATACTCTGGCCATTTAACTTCTGGGTATTTACCCAAGAGAAATAAATGAGTATGCCCACTAGAAAACTGGAAATAACCCAAATGCCCATCAGTTAGATGAACTAATAAACTAATATGGTATATTCATACAATGGAATACTACTTAGCAATAGAAATGAAGAATTTATATATATATGTATATAACAACATGAGTAAATCTTGAAATAATTATGCTTACTGAGTGAAGACTTAAAATTTTACATTAAATGATTCTATTTATGTAAAATTATTGAAAACCAAACTAATCTTTAATGAAGGAAGGCAGATCAGTGGTTGCCTAGGAATGGAGAGGTGGAAAGGGAAGAATGAATTGCAGAGTATCAGGAGAAAATGTTTTTGGGTAATGGCTACGTTTATTATCTTAGTTGTAGCGATGGTCTCATGAGCACAAGAAGGTCAAAATTCATCAAATTGTAAAGTTTGAATATGTATTTATTTATATGAATTTTACCTCAATAGAGTTAAGAGTTTAAAAAGGAGAGATTGAAGAAAGGGAAAAGGGTGAAGAAGAAGAGGGAGAAAAGAGGCAGAGGAGATAAAGGAAGGAGAAGAGAAAAAAAGTAACATAATTCTCATGTAAGGGAAGAAATGGCTTAAAGGCAAAAGAAACTAAAGCCAATAAGAAAAATTAACAGTGAATTACATTAGTCTAAGAAAGAGAAGAGATGACTAAATTATATTGGTCAATATACTCCCTATAGTGACCAAGAGAGTTAATAGATAGCCTGATGTAACCCGCAGGGCATCTCCCTTTGCTGACCATTGTTTGTGCATCAGTCACTCACTCATTTAATAAATGAGTGAATTTATTTATTGAACACCCACTTTGTGTCAGTTACTGTTTTAAGCACTGGGAAGGTGGTGGTGATGAACATAGACATGGTTTCTGTAGCCAGAGAGCTTACTTTCTAGTCAGGGGAAGCAAGCATATATTAACAAAACAAAGATAATTCAGATCGATATATTATAAAGGAAATACAATGGGGTTATATGTAGAGAGTAACTAGAGGAGTGCAATAGTGGTTGGTTCATTTATATTTTGATATAGGGAAGACTGTTCTGAGACATAATAATACTGAATTGTAAAAGACAAAGACCCAATAGATAATTGCCAAGGGTAGAGAATTCTAAAGAGACCAAATAATAATTTAAAATGCTCTTAGTCAGAAGGAAGTATGCATATTTAATCAACAGAAAGGAGACTGGAAGAAGGGAGAGAAGTAGAGGAGAAGGTTAACAAAGTAGATAGGCACTGAGGCATATATGGCTTGTAAGACACTGAAGAATTTGAAACGCTTTATTGATGCAGTGGGAAACCACTGGAGGATGTTGAGCAGGGAAATAACATGATATGATTTATGTTTTGAAACTATTCTTCTGCCTGATTTACAAACTAGTTGGGGGAGTGGGGAGGAATGCAAATAGGGAGATGAGTTAGACATTAGGACACGCTATGAAGACTGATCAGGAGTCCATTGCGGATTTTATTTTGAAGTCCCAACCATCAGGATTTGCTGAGAAATAGGTTGTGGGGGTAAGGGAAAGGGTAGAATCAAGAATGACTTCTAGGCTTTTGAGTATGCAGGTGGAAAGTGGTACAGTTTATTGAAATCAGAAAGACTGGTGGAGAAATATGTTTGGTGTGTAAATAAAATTTTTTTCTGAATATGTATAGTTGAGATACCTGGTAAATGTCCATATAGAAATATCAAGTGAGCATCCAAAGTTTCAGACCTGATAATGAAAATTGAGGTTCATTGCCAAGTTGTATTTTTCAGTGAACTTACCTCCTTTTCTCTGCCATGAAAAGGATATAAGGAAGTTTGCATTTTTAAAACAATGCCTTCTAACATTACGAGATGTGGGTGAAGGGGAGGAAGGCAGCAAAACACACTGCCGTGTGTGTACCTATGCAACTATCTTGCATGTTCTGCACATGTACCCCAAAACCTAAAATGCAATAAAAAATTAACATAAAAAGAATGACCAGAGTAGCTAGAGAAAAGGACCGTGGAGAATGGCATCCAGAGTCATTTTGGTGGGAAGATCTAAGGAACTTGAGGAACAGTTAGACAGACATTCAAAAGAAGGGAGGAGCTAAGATGGTACCATTAACTAAGTTGGGAAACAGGAGTGTGGCAATTTGCATTTTTGGTCCCAATTTTTCATCCTTTTGTCTATCCATACCCTTTGCCATATCATTACAATGCCTTTCCAAAATGGATGGACACACTTCCACCCCTTGACTCTGGGTTTCATTATGTGACTAGCTAGGGTGTTATCAGATGTGACCAAACTAAAGCTTTAAAAAACTCTTCCATAACTGAATTTCACTCTTTTGCATCTACTATTATCATAAGACATGCCTGAGTGGGCCTACTGGCAGAGAAGCTACACATAAAGCAAAGCCAAGTCATGCCTGTCAGTCCAGTTAAAGACAGTTTAAATCATCCTGCAATCAGCCAATCCCCAGACAGTTGGGCAGATTCAACCAAGATCAGCAGACCCACCTAGCCAAACCTTGCTTCTCCCAGGCTTATGAACCACTTAGCCAACCTTAGCTGCTCTTAGTCACATAAGAAATACATACTTATGTATTATTTCATGCCCCTGAGGTTTTGTGGTTCTGGCAACAGATAATTGATACAAGGAGTAACCAGCTGCTGTTGTAGGAAGGATTCATTCAATTTTTGGACATGGTGAATTTGAGGTGGCCAGTGGCAGCTGGGCATAGAACTCAGCAGCCACTTACATTCTGTGAATCATCAGCAGCTATGTAGCTGAAGATGTAAATTTAGATGAAATTACCCAAGGAGCATATATATTTAAAGTGAAAAGAGGAAGTTGCGATGACTGAACTCTGTGGAAGACCTATATTTGAAAGAAATGTTGAGATTGAGAAGGAATTCTCAGAAATTTCTAAGAACTAGAAAAGACTGCTAGTGCAAAAACTAGGTTTTAACAAGGAGGAAGCGGTTAGCAGTGCAGAATGCCCCAGGGAGGTGAAATAAATATCTTTATACTCATTTTACAAATGGAGCAAGTATAGTTTGAATTGGGTAATGAAGTTCGTTATGCATTACCATAAAAACTAGTAAATAGCAATAAGGGTGCTGGAACCTAGATCTTTTGATTCTTAACTCAGGACTTTATCATTTTTTATCATATTGTCTTTCCTGAGTGTATACTTCTGATGCCTATAAATAAATTAGTAAAATTATTATAAAGTATCTTACATGTATAAAATGTCAAGATAAGACAATGAGATTTTAATATTTAGAATTAGATGAACATTAGAAAATATATAACTCAGACCCCACTGAAATTATAAAATAATTGTATCACTTTATTTCATGTTTCCTTTTATTCATCAATTTTTTAATATCTGATAAATGTATTTTTATAAGTGACTTTTTCTATATTCATTATGGATTGAAACATTGATTTTCCTCTTAAGTTTAATATTTTGAATTAATAATGACAATGTTAAACTATATTACAGAATGAACTTCATGAGCTTGAAAAACAAATAGCAACTATCTCTGCAGAAACTAAAGAAACGGAAAGACAAATTTATCAACAAGATGCTGCCATAGAGAATACCAAACTTCACTGTGATAGCCTGGAAACTCAAATCAAATCCTTACATTCAGAAAGTGTGGGGCTTAAATTTGACATAGAAACAGCCCAGGAAGATTTTGAGGAACACATGACAAAATATAATGCATATTATGCAAAAATAAAAACACATAAAAATAGTTTGGGAGAGGTAGAAAGCAAATGGTCATTTATGACTGAACTCTATGAAAAACAAAATTTTGTTAAAAAATTAAAGATAATGAAAGAAGAACTTATGCAAGATCTTCAAAATCCAGGAGGGAACCGAATAACACAAGTGCAGGTTTGGAAAGTTACTTAGAAAAATTATTTTTTTCTATTACTCCTTTTTTGCAAGTACATACATTAAATGATAGATTTATTGTGAAGTTAATAAAGTGCCCATAGCTGTTCCATTACATTCAGAAACTATTTTCACAATTAAAAAAAAACTTAGATAAGTACATGTATTATATAACAACTATTCTAGATCCTCAAATGCGTAAAGGAAACATCCACAAATCCCCTGTGGATTTATAAAAATATATGGTCAAAGAAAATCACAGTCAACAGTTAATCCATTTGTTGCAGAAAGTATAATTCACAACAATGTTGAAGCCTTAGCGTTTATGCCAATGGATCCAGACCAATTCAAATCAGTTTAGTACACTTCAGTGCTGCTACACGAGCACTAAAATTAATAATTGCACTGTAAGCATCTTACTATTTCTCTTACTGTTCTTTGAATGTGATAGAAGACACAGACTTAAAATATGGATCATTTCTTGCTAGGAAATGAAAAGTATCTTTTAACTGTTGTCGGGCAGTCACCACCATAGCTACTACTTTCATTTTTGTCTTATTTTTGTTCAATTTTTAGTTCTGTTTCAAATGTAAGGTTTCTTTGTTTTAGTGACAGTTCTTTATTTTGTACACCAATAGAAGTAATATTCTAATGCTATTTATCAAAACTAAATTTTGATTTGGCTAGTTTTATTAAATTACAGAAACACTGAAAATAGTGGATTTATATTGACTATCCTTTTTTGATTTCTGTATTTCAAATGTTATAAACATACAGGAAGACATTACAAAGTTAAAGGATAAAATTATAACTGTAAAAGAATCTATCATTGAAAAAACTCATTTTCTTGAGGAAGAAAAAAAGATACATGAAAATTTAAGAAAAGAAATAGAGGTAAGTCTTATCTAGATTTCAGTGTTTTATGGGACCATTTTTTAAACTTATACTGTATTCTTATTTCCATAGTTTACTCTCAATACTCGAAACAGCTGAAGGGTAAAAACTATAAAATTTAATAAATATAAATCCTTAATAGATAACTAGAGATAACTCCCTCATTCAAAGATGTTCACATATGGAATGTGTTTGAACAATGCAAGCATTCACTCCTGTTTAAATCTGGGTGAGGGTTCTTTTGGGTTCTTGTCATTCCACTAAGAGTATGATACCCAATTAATAGCTAGAAAGCAGCTATGTAGTCAAAGAGGATGCCCATTCTTAGACATCAAAGACTTCTCAAAATAGAATAATAACACAATGGTAAGCACTGATTTTCCAAACCCCTCTGACTTCATATTTGCAATTATCAAGAGTCAAGTTAAAAAACAACTGCAAATATGCAAAATTGAAAATGAGAGTAAATTCTTAATGTGTTGTGGTGCCATCTGTGGACTTCTATGGTCGTTGCTTAGATGAATGGTGAACAAAAATGTAAAATAATATGCTATTAAGGCCAAATAATTTTCACCTAACTTGGAAAATAAAAATATGCATGTTTCAATTTGTTTCCGACTAATTTGACACAATACAAAGCATCTGAAGAAATTGAAGATAAAAACCCTCATCTTTACATATTCACTATTAAAAATATCACGATTTTACCTTGTAGTCTATTACAATCTAAATAAATAAGGATTTTTCTGCCCTGTAGATGTTAAGGTTCGTTATAAAACAATAAATAATAAGACAGTGTATTAGTGGTATAAAAGTAGAAAAATATTATTATTATTATTTTTGAGATGGAGTCTTGCTGTGTTGCCCAGGCTCCTCCTGCGTTCCAGCAATTCTCCTGCCTCAGCCTTCCAGGTGGCTGGGATTACATTCACATACCACCACACCCAGTTAATTTTTGTATTTTTAGTAGAGACAGGGTTTCACCATGTTGTTGAGGTCGGTCTCAAACTCCTGATTTCAGGTGATCTGCCTGCCTTGGCCTCCCAAAGTGCTAGGTAAAGGCATGAGCCACCATGCCCTGCCAGAAAAAAAAAACTGTTAATGAAAAAAAGAATCCAGAAATTATGCATGCATGAATGGTAAAAACAAAATAGATTACCTTTATGGAAAAATGCTGAAATAAAACTGGATATCTACCTCATAATACACACAGGTGCACATGCACACACACACACACGCACAGTTCTGAGTATTGAATACAACATAGGAGGAAAAACTTAACAATTTGTGTCAGAAGAGCATTTATTTTAAAAGAAAAAACACTCCATAAATTCTATGGTTAAATATTTTCAGTTTTGACTATGCTGTAAATTTCTAGATTATGGGAATACACCATAACAAGGGAAAGAACAAGACTCTACATTATTATCACACATGTATGTGATAAGAGATAAGAAAATGTCAAATCAGTGAAACATTCGTCAAATGGTATAAAAAGACCATTTTTCTGAAACATGAATATCAGAAATAAAGAAAAATATGACCATCCTTATTAACAATAAGAGACTGACAATTGAAACCACAGCCAAACTGCATGTTTAGCCCATCAGATTATCAGCATTACAGTTGGTAAGATGTTAAGCATGGGAATTTTAATAGACTATTGTTGGGAGTATAAATTGCTAAAAGCGTTTTGGAAAGAAATTTGAAATTACCTTGTAATTTTTCACAATAACGTATTTTATTGAGGTATAATTGTCATAAGAGTAAGTACACAAATTATAAATGGATAGCTTGATTTATTTAGACTAATATGTACATTTATTTATGTTACTATTACCTAGATCAAGATAAGGAACTTACCCAGCACGTCCAGAAGGTTCTCTTCTACCCCTTTTATCATATAGCCACTATTCTGATTCTATACACAGCTTTACTAAGATAAAATTCACATACCATACTATAGTTCACCATTTTTTGGTCAGATATTCTGCAACAAAGTTTTAAAAATGAAAATAAATTATCCAGAGATTTTTTTTCTTTTTATTTAACTTTTAAGTTCAGGGGTACATGTGCAGCTTTGTTATATAGGTAAATTTCTGTCATAATTTGTTGTATGGATTATTTACATGCCCAGGTATTAAGCCCAGTACCCGTTAATTATTTTTCCTGATCCTTTCTCTCCTCTCACCCTCCAGTGTGTGTTTCTGATAGGCCCCAATGTGTGCTGTTGCCCTCTATGTGTTCATGTGTTCTGATCATTTAGATTGCACTTATAAGTGAGAACATGCAGTATTTGGTTTTCTGTTCCTGCATTAATTCATTTAGGATAATGGCCTCCAGCTCCATTCATGTTCATGCCAAGGACATAATCTCATTTCTTTTTATGGCTGCATAGTATTCCATGAGGTATATGTACCACATTTTCTTTACCCAGACTACCATTGATGGGCATTTAGGTTGATTCCATGTCTTTACTATTGTGAATAGCGCTGCAGTGCACATACATGTGCATGTGTCTTTATGATAGAATGATTTATATTCTTTTGGGTATATACTCAGTAAGGGGACTGCTGGGTCGAGTGATATTTCTGTTTTTAAGTCTTTGAGGAATTGCCACACTGTCTTCCACAGTGGTCAAACTAATTTACACTCCCCCAATAGTGTAAAAGTGTTCTTTTTCTCTGCAACCTTGTCAGCATGTGTTATTTTTTTACTTTTTGATAATGATGATGATGGTATCTCACTGTGATTTTGATTTGCATTTCCCTAAGGATTCATGATGCTGAACTTTTTTTATATGACTGTTGGCCACATGTATGTCTTCTTTTGAAAAATCTGTTTATGTCCTTTCTCCACTTTTAAATGGGGTTGTTAGTTTTTTTCTTGCAAAGTTGTTTAAGCTTCTTATACATGCTAAATATTAGACCTTTGTGAGATACATAGTTTGCAAAAATTTTCTCTCATTGTGTAGGTTCTCTGTTTACTCTGTTGACAGTTTCTCTCACTATACAGAGGCTCTTTAATTAGATCCCAATTGTCAGCTTTTGCTTTTGTTGCAATTGCTTTTGGCATCTTCATCATGAAATATTTGCCCATTCCTATGTCTAGAATGGTATTGCCTAGGTTGTCTTCCAGGACTTTTATAGTTTGGGACTTCATATTTAAGTTTTTAGTCCATCTTGAGTTAATTTTTGTATATGGCATAAGGAAGGGGTACAGTTTCAGTCTTCTGCACATGGCTAGCCAGTTATCCCAGCATCATTTATTGAAAGAGAGTCTTCCCCATTGCTTGTTTTTGTCAACTTAGTCCAAGATCAGATCATTGTAGATGCATGGCCTTATTTCTGGGTTATCTATTCTGTTTCGTTGGTCTATGTGTCTGTTTTTGTACCACTACCATCCTGTTTTGGTTACTGTAGCCCTGTATTATAGTTTGATGTCAGGTAGCATGATGCCTCCAGCTTTGTTCTTTTGATTTAGAATTACCTTGGCTATTTGAACTCCTTTTTGGTTCCATAGGGATTTTAAAATAGTTTTTTCTAGCTATGTGAAGAATGTCATTGGTAGTTTAATAGGAATAGCATCAAATCTATAAATTGCTTTGGGTAGTATGGCCATTTTAATAATATTCTTCCTATCCATGATCATGGAATGTTTTTCCATTTGTTTACATATTCCTAGGGTATGTGTGTGTGTGTGTGTGTGTGTGTGTGTGTGTGTGTGTGTGAACTGTGAATGGGATTTGGCTCTTAGCTTGATTGGTGTTATATAGGAGTGCTAGTGATTTTTGTATATTGATTTTACATCCTGAGACTTTGTTGAGGTTGTTTATCAGCTTAGGAAACTTTTGGGCCAGGACTTTTGGGTTTTCTAGATATAGTATCATATTATCTGCAAAC
>CM052652.1:2363894-2462238 GCA_028533165.1 Leontopithecus rosalia
GAGCCTTTTTGCTTTTTTTTCTTTTTAAGTTGTAGGGTTGACTCTCTCCCAGGTGCCTCAGACGCCGGCCAAAAGGGCCCCGGGATCTGTGTGATTTCCCATGCAGCCACCCGCTGCACTGGTTCACAATTCACCTCCCAGAAATCTCCTGGTCTGGTTCACCGTCCAAAACCCGTTCAATCAGATGAACATGGCAATCTGCCCTCCCAAGTCTCAAATTGCTGGTTTAACAGGGCACCCAGACCCATGTGTTTCGTGTGCCATGCTGCTGCGCTGCGGCGCCGGCTGCCTGGCCGCGCCAGCAGAGAGCGCTGCACTTGCGTCCTGCGTGCCTCTTACACCTGGGCTTTTCCCCGCTCTGTGGGCTATAAAAATCCATCTGGAAATGTGGTGTGAACTCACCCTCTGCGTGTTGACTGAGAGCTGCAATCGTGAGTTGCTTCTAGAGCGCCATCTTCCTCCTTCCCTGAAGTTTCTTTTTTGTTATGTCTCTTCCAGGTTTTGGTATCAGGATGATAAATTCAGTAATAAATTTCAGCTATTTATTGCTGAATCAATTCCAGAGCTTGTTATTGGTCTATTCAGGGATTCAATTTCTTCCTGGTTCAGTTGTGGGGGGGGTATATGTGTCCAGGAATTTATCCATTTCTTCTAGATTTCCTAGTTTATGTACATAGGGGTGTTTATAATATTCTCTGATGGTTATTTGTATTTCTGTGAGGTCAGTAGTAATATCCCCCTTCTCATTTCTGATGAAGTTTATTTTGATCTTCTCAGTTTTCTTTTTTATTAGTCTAGCTAGCAGTTTATCTGTTTTATTAATTTTTTCAAAACACCAGCTCCTAGATTTACTGATCTTTTTGAAGGGTTTTCTTGTGTCTCAGACTCCTTCAGTGCAGCCCTGATTTTGGTTATTGTCTTCTGCTAGCTTTGGACTTGGTTTGCTTTTAGTTCTCTAATTCTTTTAGTCATGATGTCATGTTGTTAAATTGAGATCTTTCTAACTTTTTGATGTGGGCATTTAGTGCTATAAATTTCTCCTTTAACACTGCCCTTGGCTATGTCCCACAGATTCTGGTATCTTTGTTCTCATTAGTTTCAAATAACTTCTTGAATTTCTGCCTTAATTTTAATATTTACCAAAAAAATCATTCAGGAGCAGGTTACTCAATTTCCATGTAATTTCATGGTTTTGAGTGAATTTCTTAGTCTTGATTTCTAATTTGATTGTGCTGTGGTCCAAGAAATTGTTATGAGTTCAGTTCTTTCACATTTGCTGAGGAGTGTTTTATTTCAGATTATGTGATTGACTTTAGAATATGTGCCATGTGGTGATGAGAATAATGTATATTCTGTTGTTTTTGGGTGGAGAGTTCTGTAAATGTCTGTCAGGTTCTTTTGATCCAGTGTTGAATTCAGATGCTGAATGTCTTTGTTAATTTTCTGTCTTGATTATCTGTCTAATATTGCCAGAGGGTGTTAGAATCTCTCATTATTATTGTGTGGGAGTCTAAGTCTCTTTGAAGGTCTCTAAGAACTTGCTTAATGAATCTGGGTGCTCCTGTGTTGGGTGCCAATATATTTAGGATAGTTAGGTCTTATTGTTGAATTGAACTTTATCATTATATAATGTCCTTCTTTGTCTTTTTTAATATTTGCTGATTTAAAGTCTGTTTTCTGTGAAATTAAGATTGCAACTCTTGACTTTTCTATTTTCTATTTGCTTGGTGGATTTTCCTCTATCCCTTTATTTTGAGCCTATGTGTGTCATTGCATGTGAGATGGGTCTCTTGAAGGCAGTATACCAATGGGTCTTGGTTCTTTATCCAGCTTGCCACTCTGTGCCTTTTAACTGGGGCATTTAGCCCATTTACATTCAGGGTTACTTGATATGTGTAGACTTGATCCTGTCATCATGATGCTAACTGGTTATCATGCAGACTTGTTTATGTGGTTTTCTTGTAGTGTCACTAGTCTGTGTACTTCGGTGTGTTTTTGCAGTGGCTGACACTGGTGTTTCCTTTCCATATTTAGTGCTTTCTTTAGGAACTCTTGTAAGGCAGATCTTTTGGAAATGAATTCCATTTGCTTATCTGAAAAGGATCTTATTTCTCCTTCACTTATAAAGATTAGTTTGGCTGAATATGAAATTTTGGGTTGGAGTTTCTTTCTTGTAAGAATTTTGCATATCAGTCCCCAGTCTCTTCTGCTTGTAGAGTTTCTGCCGGGAGGTCCATTGTTAGTCTGATGGGCGTCCCTTTGTAGGTGATCTGACCTTTTTCTCTAGCTGCCTTAACATTTTTTTCTTTCATTTCAACCTTGAGAATCTGAAAATTATGCATCTTAGGGATTATCTTCTTGTGAAGCATCTTACTGGGGTTCTCTGTACTTCCTGGAGTTGAATGTTGGCCTCTCTTGCTAGGTTGGGGAAGTTCTCATAGATGATATCCTGAAATACGTTTTCCAAGTTGGTTCCATTCTCCTCATCTCTTTCAGGGACACCAATGAGTCATAGACTTGGTCTCTTTACATAATCCAGTGTTTCTTAGAGCTTTCATTCTTTCCTTTTTATTCTTTCTTCTTTATTCTTGTCTGACTGTCTTATTTCAGAAAGCCAGACTTCAATCTCTGAGATTCTTTCCTCTGCTTAGTCTATTCTGCTATTAATATTTGTGATAGCACTATGAAATTCTTGTAGTGTGTTTTTCAGCTTGATTAGGTCACTTAGGTTCTTTTCTATACTGGCTATTTTGTCTGTCCACTCCTGCACTGTTTTATTATGATTTTTGGTTTCCTTAGACTGGGTTTTTAACATACTCCTGTAGCTTAATGACTTTAGTTCCTACCCATATTCTGAATTCTATTTCTATGATTTAAACCATTTCAGCCCAGTTCAAAACCATTACTGGAGAGGTGATGTTGTCATTTGAAAGAAAGAAGGCACTTTGGCCTTTGGGGTTGTCAGGGTTTTTGTGCTGGTTCTTCCTCATCCTTATGGACTTATGCTCCTTCAATCTTTGAGCTGCTGACCTTTGGTTGTTTTTTTTTTTTCTTTTCTCCTATTTGATGACCTTGAGGGTTTAATTTTGATATATTGTGATATAAGGTGGATTCAGCTGACTAGCTTCATTTCTGGAAGATTTTAGGGGCCAATGATCTGCTCCCAACTCCTGTACTGTGTGCTCTAACTCTAGGGGACTTGTATCAGGCTGCAATATTGTTCTCTGGCTCCTCGAGGCTAGGAATCCATTGTGCTGGAGAGGGGGCTGAGGTGCTTCCTGACTGCTGGTCACTATACTTGGAGGGATTTTATAAGCCAAAGTATTCCATAGTGGGGTGACAGCAAGATCTGTTCTCATTTGTGCATGCCAGCAGCAGCAGTAGCAGCAGCACAGTGGGGTACACACTCATCAGCTGCAGCAGAGTGCTCATGAGTCCTGGGGTGCTTGCCTCCCTGCGGGCATTCACCACAGTAGCAGAGGCAGTGTAGCTGAGGAGAGAGAGGAGGACCCTGCTGGCAGCTGTTTGTTTGGTCTTACTGATTGTGGTGTTGGCTCAGGAACAGGGTGCTGCCAGGCAGAGGTCTGTGTCCAATTTACCACTTAAAGCATAAAAATCAGAGGTTTTCCATAGTCAGATATATGCAAACTTCAACAAAGTTAAATTTAGAAGTTTTCATCACCTCACAAAGAATCCTGTACTTTTTAACTATGATTTTTTTGTCTATTGTAATTATCCATATTTTTGCTCTGTTATATTCTTTCTTCCTGATGTTCTAAGATTTATTCTTATATCACTTCCTTTTTTATTTAAAACTTCTAAAATCATTCTTTTAGGGGAGGTCTGCTGGTAACACATTCTTTTATTTTTTTCATGTAAAAATGTCTTGATTTCTCCTTCATCCCTAAAGGCTATTTTTACTGGATATTGAATTCTGGGTTGACAGGTCTTTCCACAGTTGAAAAATGTTCTACTGCGTCCTTCTGGCCTTTGTGAGTTCTGGTGAGAAATCTGCTGTAATTCAAACTGGTTTTCCTATATATGTTAGGTATTCCTTTCTTTCTGTCTTCAAGATTCTCTGTCTGCAGAATGAGCAGGATTGGGGAAAAAACATTTTTCTGTTTTCAGAAGTTTTACTATGACATACTTTTGCCTGGATTTCTTTGCATTTATCCTTTTTAGAGTTCTTCCAGCTTCTCAATTCTATAGTTTTATATCTTTTGCCAAATTTAGGATTTTTCAGCCATCAGTAACTTGAATACTTTTTTCATTAATCTGTGCCTTATTTATCCTCTTCTTCCATAACAAAAGATATGACATCTTTTGTTATAGTCCCATAAGCCCCTGAGGTTCTATTTATTTCTGTTTTCAATCTATTTTCTCTCCTTTGTTCAGATTGAGTAACTTTTCATTTTTGTTATTGTACCTTTTAGTTCTGAAAGTTCCATTTAGGTCTTTTTTATATCTTATATTCCTTTGCTCAGACTTTCTATTTTATATATTTTTTTCCAGGCATGCTTGTAATTGTTTATTGAAGCAATTTTATGACAGAGGCTTTAAAATATTTGTCAGATAATTTTAACTTCTGTGTTATGTTGATGTGGTACATGTTGATTGTGATTTCTTACTCAGTTTGATATCTTAGTTTTTTGTGTTATGAGTCTTTTTTTATTGAAATGTGGACATGTTGGATATTATGTTTTAAGATTCTGGATCTTCACTATTTCTAGGTGGCAGTTGAGGTCTAGATTCTCCTACTAGTCTCCATTGCCTCCAGTGGTTTCCATGGGAGAGGGAAAGGCTAGTCTGTAGGCCTCTGCTGATATCATTCTTGCTTGGAGGGAAATGGAACACTTGCTACTGCTCCTAACATGGCCTCCAGTGACACTGCAAGGACATGGCCTTGTTACTACTGAGTACTGGTGAAAGTCCTGACTCTCTACCAGACCTCCTTTGATATTACATCAGCATGGAGAGGAATATTACACCTTGATGGCCATAGAAGTCCAGAATCCTCAAATGGTCTCCAGCAACACCACAGTGTATGGTCTCTTGCTGCTTAGAGAGGATTAAAACTCCTGGCTCCACAGTTAAAACTACTGGCTCCTTAGTTAGCTTTCCCTGACAGTGCACCAGCAGAGGGATTAGGCACTTCATTATACTCTTGCAACGGCAGACGTTTAGGCTTTCTAGCCAGCCCTTGCTGGCATGAGTGTTAGAAGGGACATAGTTTATTCTATGGTGTTTGACTTTAGTAAAACAGTTACTGTGTACAAGTTTTCTGTCTCAGTAGGCTGTTATTTTCCTTATCTTTTGGCTAGATAGAACAAATTTTTCTTAGGGCTTTTTATTTGCACTTCTTGACATTTCCAGATTGCTATCTTCTCCAGAATCCTCTCTGGGGTATATGAGGAAAAAAGGAAAGCCCATGACATTCCCTGGGTCTTGAGGTTCCCTAGACACTTTGCCTTCTTCTCTCCAACTTGCAGGAGATTCTGATATTTTTTTTTATATCCAGTGTCCAGAGATTTTAGTTCTACTTATCAGGAAGAATAGGTAACTGAAGTGTATCTACTTACTCTTGCCAGCAGTAGCATAAATTGGTAAAGGATGATGTAAGTGGTCACTAATGTTAGACTTAGAGGAAATGTTACTGAGGTTAAAACTTCTGTTTATTTAATGTTTCCATCATAAAACTTTTTGTCATGAAATTTAACAAGCTTTTTAAGTTTTCGTATTAGGAACACCTCTGTTAAGATTCTTTTGAACTTTTTCATTTTAATTCTATTACTTCTAATTCATTTAAAAGTTGTCCTCAATTCCATCACAATATTACAGTTGAAAAAAAAATGAAACTTTAAGAACTTAAAGCTTCTCTATGACAAATTATAAAGCTGAAGGACCAATATGGTCAGATCATTGTCTTAAAAATGTTGCATTTTTGTCAATAATTTTATTTATTCCATGATGAGAATTGATCATTAATATGAGTAACCTTCTTCTCAAACCAGCCAGTTTTTAAAGAAGGTAAATTCAAATACCAAAAGATTTTTATTACCTTTTTTCTAGTCTTTTTTCTATCCCTTCTGAATATCTTTAGCCATGGCCTTGGTAGAGTTCAAGAATCATCTTTTCCCTGGACTATGGCATTCTTTTTGTCTAATGCTTTCAAATATTGTGCTTTACATATTTTAGTTCTTATATTAATACCGCTTTTACATTTTTTTGTTCATAAAAATAAAAAATGGTTTTTGAATAGCAATGTTTTCCTGTCAAATAAATGCTGTCAGTATTTATTTGAAGGAAAAGTAAATCTGCCATATCTGAATGAAAAAAGGCCTTTTCAAATATTTATTCCCAAAATGTCCTTCCCCCGCCATATCTATTGTCTGTCTTCTCCATATATTTTGGAAGAAAGGAACTAAACGTAGAGTGGAAACAAAAGATAAGCTATGAGTCATTGAGAAAAACACTGGGGAAGTAAAGTACAAGGCATGTAAACACAAAGCTTTAAATATAACACATTAAGCAACAGTCAGTGGTTTCTAGTCAAAGGTAAGGAAAAAAGTGTTATTTACAAATCCAGGAGTTTTCAGGCAAAGGATACTGGAACAGTTGAGAGGGTTTTAGCAAATGGTGAATGCTGCAAGCGATGCTTTGTGATAACAGGCACTGTGTAAAGCGCTGATGGCTTACTCTTGTCTAAATTTTGTACAGCATGATTTTAAAATTTAAAAGAATAAGGGAAAATTGTGTACACTTTCAGAGCTGCTAAGGGTGATGAACAAAGCATGTTTAATTCAGTATGACGTAATACACAGCTATATAATTAACAAATGCATTCACTGATTGAGGTCAGCAACAGAAATGATTACACAGATGGAAAGCCAGTCCTATTAGAAAAACCCAGAGGCTGGGCACAGTGGCTCATACCTGTAATCTCAGCACTTTGGGAGGCCAAGGTGGATGGATCACTTGAGTCCAAGAGTTTGAGACCATCCTGGTCAACATGGTAAAACACTGTCTCTACTAAAAATACAAAAATTAGCTGGGCATGGTGGTGTGTGCCTGTATTCCTAGCTACTCAGGAGGCTGAGGTGGGAGGATTGCTCGAGGCTGGGAGGCAGAGGTTGCAGTGAGCCAAGATCGTGCCACTACATTCCAGCCTAGGCAACAGAGCAAAACTCTGTCTCAACAAAGGGAAAAAAAAAACCAGAGAAGCAAAGGGAAAAATGCTGACCTGAAGGCAAAGTAAAAATTATTCAGGTAGACACAATGATAATATAGTAACTAATTATTGTCTTTTGTAGAGAGCATTAGAAGAAACGTCCAATGTTATTAAATCTATTATTATGTATTAAATTCCTGGTATTTCTGAAGCACTTTATATAGGCTATCCTATTTAAATTCCCATAATAACATGTCTTACAGAATTTTAGAAAATTTAAATAACTTGACTTAAAACCATAAAAAACCCTAGAAGAAAAGCTAGGCAATACCATTTAGGGCATAGGCATGGGCAAAGACTTCATGACTAAAACACAAAAAGCAATGGCAACAAAAGCCAAAATTAATAAGTGGTTTCTAATTAAACCAAAAATCTTCTTCTGCACAGCAAAAGAAAGCAAAATAAACTATTATCAGAGTAACAGGAAACCTACAGAATGGGAGAAGATTTTTACAATCTATCCATCTGACAAAGGAACTTAAACAAATTTACAAGAAAAACCCCATCAGAAAGTGGGCAAAGGATATGAACAGATACTTTTCAAAAGAAGACATTTATGCAGCCAACAAACATATGAAAGAAAGTTAATCATCACTGGTCATTGGAGAAATGCAAATCAAAACCACCATGAGATACCATCTCATGCTAGTTAGAAAGGTGATCATTAAAAAGTCAGGAAACCACAGATCTGGAGATGATGTGGAGAAATAGGAATGCTTTTACACTGTTGGTGGGAGAGTAAATTAGTTTAATCATTGTGGAAGACAGTGTGGTGATTCCTCAAGGATCTATAACCAGAACTACCATTTGACCTAGGAATCTCATTATTGAGTATATATCCAAAAGATTACAAATCATTCTACTATAAAGACACATGCACAGATACGTTTATTACAGCATTATTCACGATAGCAAAGACTTGGAACCAACCCAAATGCCCATCAATCTTAGATTGGATAAAGAAAATGTAGCACATATACACCATGGAATACTATTCAGCCATAAAAAGGAATGAGTTCATGTCCTTTGCAGGGAGATGGTTAAAGCTGGAAACCATCATTCTCAGCAAACTAACACAGGAACAGAAAACCAAACACCACATTTTTTTACTCATAAGTGGGAGTTGAACAATGAGAATGCATGGGCACAGGGAGGGAACATCACACACTGGGGCCTGTCTGGAGGTAGGAGGCTAGGGGAGGGATAGCATTAGGAGAGATACCTAATGTCGATGATGGGTTGATGGGTGCAGCAAACCACCACAGCACATGTATTCCTATGATACAAACCTACACGTTCTGCACGTGTATCCCAAAACTTAAAGTGTAGTAATAATAAAAAACACTCCACAAAACAACTACCAATGCACTTTAAGTGCACACGAGACATTCACCAAGACAGACAATACACTAGATGACATATTTCAACGTTGAAATTCTACTATCACTGCAGAATTCCACTAGAAATCAGTAACAATGAGAAAGCTAGGACACATATAAGCCTTTGGAAATGAAGCTTTTTGGAAATTGAGCATTCTAAATAACCCATGAGTCAAAGAAGGAATCACAAGAAAAATTATATTTGAAATTGAAGAATAATGAAAACACAACATATGGAAAATTGTGAGATGTAGCTAAAGCAGTGTTTACAGTAAAATTAAGTTTTTAATGCCTGTAAGAGAAAAGAGAAAAAGATTTGAAATCAACTATCTAGGCTTCCACCATCACAGTCTAGAAAAATAAATTCAGCAAAAAGTAAATAGAAGGAATTAAATGATAAATAACAGAAATCATAGAAAATAGAAAAACAAGAGAAAAATCAACAAAGTCAAAAGTTGAAAAGAGTAATAAAATTGAGAAACCCATGGCAATACTAATCAAGAAAAGAAAGATTAGTAGGGACATTACTCCAGGTTCTATCGATTTAAAAGGGCAATGAAGGCCTATTATGAACAGCTTTATGACAATTTGACAAAGAGACATATTTCTTTGAAAAAACATACTGTAACACAAGAAATTGCATTCATGTTTGGCCCTATTATCCATTTCAAATTGAGCTTTATGAATGGTATGAGGTAGGAATCAATGAAATTGAATTTATAATTAAAAACTCTCCCCTAAATAAAGTTCCAACTGGCGCATCTTCATTAGTGAATGCTAGTCATATATTTAAGGAAGAAAAAATGCCCAATCTAAGCAAACTCGTTCAGAGAATAGAAGAGGAAATTCCTCCCAACTCATTTCAGGAGGTGAACATAACCATGATACATGAAGAAACAAAAATTGACAGGAATCCTATCAGAAGAGAAATGACAGACTAATGTCCCTCGTGAGCGTAGATGTAAGTCTCTGACAAAATACTTGCAAATTAAATTTAGCAATATACAAGAAGTCTACTAATACATTACAACCAGCCAGGGAGTATCCTAGGGATGCAAGGCTGGTTCAACTTTCAAAAATCAAATGGCATAATTTGCTATAGTGACAAAATGACAAAAGTAAAAAAGATATAACCAACTTAATAGTTTCAGAAACAGTATTAGACAAAATTCAACACTCTCAACAAATTTGCTGAGAGTAACATCTCTCAGCAAATTAAGAATAGAAGGGCCCAGGTGCAGTGGCTCATGCATGTAATCCCAGTACTTTGAGAGGCCAAGGCAGGTGGATCACTTGAGGTCAGGAATTTGAGACTATCCTGGCCAACACATTGAAACCCATCTCTCCTAAAAACACAAAAATTAGCTGGGTGTGGTGGCGCATGCCTGTAGTCCCAGCTACTCAGGAGGCTGAGCCAGGAGAATTGCTTGAACCCGGGAGGTGGAGGTTGCAGAACCAAAATCACATCACTGCCCTCCAGCCTCATGACACGGCCAGACTCTGTCTCAAAAAAAAAAAAAGAAAAAAGAAAGAAAGAAGAAAGAGAGAATAGAAGAAAACTTCCTCAACTTGATAAAGGGCATCTTGGCTGGGCGCGGTGGCTCACACCTGTAATCCCAGCACTTTGGGAGGCCGAGGCGGGTGGATCATGAGGTCAAGAGATCGAGACCATCCTGGTCAACATGGTGAAACCCCGTCTCTACTAAAAATACAAAAAAATAAGCTGGGCATGATGGTGCGTGCCTGTAATCCCAGCTACTCAGGAGGCTGAGGCAGGAGAATTGCCTGAACCCAGGAGGCGGAGGTTGTGGTGAGCCAAGATCATGCCATTGCACTCCAGCCTGGGTAACAAGCGAAACTCCGTCTCAAAAAAAAAAAAAAGATGAAGGGCATCTATAAAAAAAACAAACAACAACAAAATCAGCCTTATAGCTAACAAATTATACTTACTGATGAAATGTTGAATGCTTTCTCCCTTAAGATTGGGAACAAGGCAAAGATGTCTGATATCACCCCCTCTATGCATCATTACTTTGGAGGTCCTAATCAATGTTATTAGATGGGAAAATATATATATATATATGAGGCATAAAGATTGTAGAGAAAAAAAACTGTCATTATTCACAGATAGCATAATTGTTTATTTAGAAAATCTTAAGGAGTATGAAAAGACTAATAGAACCAGTAAGTGAATTTAGTAAGCTGATAGGATAAAAGGTCAAAATACAAAAATCAGTTGCATGTTATTTAGTTTCTATCTAGTAGCAATAAACAGCTGGGAAGTAAAATGAATAAAACAAAATTTTATTCATTAACACTAAATGACATAAAATACTTGCTAATTAATTTTATGAAAAATATGCAAAACTACAATAAAAATTGCTGAGAAAATAATAAATGGAACAATATCCTGTTTATGGTTTAGAAAACACAATATTATTCGTATCAACTTACCCCTCAAATGATGTATAGATTCAGTCTTGTTCTTTAAAAATTTCACTAATTTTTCCAGTAATTGACAGCATAGTTCTAAAATTTATGTGACAATGCAAAGGATCTAGTAGCCAAAACAATATTATAGAAGAAGAATAAATATCGAAGAATAAATTTGTAGGACCTAACCTACCTGATATTAAGATTTATGTTAAATCTATACTTATCAAGAAACTGTAGTATTGGTAAAAGAGTAAATAGATCAATAGAACAGAATAGGGTTCAGAAATTAATCATATTTTGTCAATTTCACAAAGTTGGCAAGGCAATTCAATGAAGAAAGGAAAGTCTTATCAACAAATGGTGCTGGAAAAAGCTGGATATCTATGAGGAAACAATGAACTATATCTCCACCTCACAACAAACACAAAAATTCATCTGAAATGGATCATAGATCTAAATGCAAAAGTTAAAACTGTAAACCTTCCAGAAGAAACTATAGGAGGATACCTTCATTATGTTGGGTTAGCAAAAATTTCTTGGTACACAGACTTTACTAACCATAAGTGAAAATTATTGATATATTAGACTTCAAACTTTGAAACTTCTACTCTTAGAAAGACACCATTAAGAAAACGAAAAGGGCTGGACACGGTGGCTCATGCCTGTCATTCCAGCACTTTGGGAGGTCAAAGTGGGAGGATGTCTTGAGCCCAGAAGTTTAAGACCAGCCTGAGTAATAGTGAGGTTTTGTCTGTACAAATAAAAAAATCAGCCAGGTGTGATGGCACACACCTGTGGTTCCAGCTACTCAGGAGGCTGAGTTGGGAAGATCTCTCTAGAGTCCAGGAGGTCGAGGCTGTAGTGATCTGTGATCATGCCACTGGTCAACAAAGTGAGACCACCCCACCTCAACAACAACAAAAGATAATGAAAAGACAAATTCACAAAAGTAAAAATATTTGCCATATATGTATATGCACAAAGGACTTGTATCTTGGACATATAACCTGACTGCCAATAATAAGTCATACAGCCATTTTTTTAATGGGCTAAAGATTTGAACAGAAACTTAACAAAAGAAGACATGGTATGACCAATAAACATGGAAAAGATGCTTAACACCCTTAACACCAAGGAAATGGAAATCAAAACCACAATGAGATACTATTCACACCTTTTACCCTTAAAATGAGTAAAGTTTCAATGAATATGAATACCAAATGTTGCCAAGGGTATGGAACAACTGGCAAGGTCATGCATTGCTGAGGAGATTATTAAATAGTGCAACTGCTTTGGAGAAACAATTTGAGGGTTTCTTAAAAAGTTAGCATATGCCTACTGTATGTCCATCCCCACCTAGATGCCTACTCAAGAAAAATGAAAACATATGCCTTAAAAAAATTGTAAAACTTGTATATGAATTCTTACAGCAGCTTTATTGATAAAAGCCCCTAATAGAAACATCACAAATATACCCAGAAAGGAGAATGGAAAAATAAATTGTGCTATATTTACATAATGGAATACTACACATACTACCTATGAATAAATAACCTGTCCAGCCCTATTATTCTATCATTTTATCAGTCCATTTAAAAGTAGGTGTTTTACAATAATGACATACCACTTCATATCCATGAGCATGGTGTTAAAGCAAACTAAATATGGCCAGAGAAGAACTTCATACTCCTATATTTGAGTCCTTGTGGATAAACTGCAACCTAACTTAATAGGTAGACAAGATTGAAAAGCTAATTTAGGAGTATGTGTCTGTACCAGTAGCTGAGTGTTGGACAATCCCAGCGGTCATACTTCAACCACTCATAGACTGCTGAGTGTTCAAACTGCATTCAAATAAGGCAAACACAGAGCTGTCACCAATCCTACTGTTTCTGTACCTCACCTCCAATTCCTGTATGTCACTTTACTTTTTTTGTCTACAAATTTTTTCTGACCACGAGGCACCCCTGGAGTCTTTGAATCTGCTCTGATTCTGGAGGTTGCCCACTTTGCAAATCTTTCATTGCTCAATTAAACTCTTTATTTGATTTGGCTGAAGGTTTTCAGCAATGGCCATGACCAAAAACATAGATAATAAGTATTTTCAAGGATGTGAAATGTAATGTACAGGGTGGTGTATTACTGTACATTACTGGTGGGCATGTAAAGTTATACAGTTGCTTTGGAAAACAGCCTGGCAGTTCCTGCAAGTGTTAAACATGGAGATACCAAATGACCCAGTAATTCTACTCCTCACTGTATGCCCAAGAGAAGTGAAAACATACATTCACAAAAGGTCTTGCACACAAATGTTCATAGCAGTATTATTTATAATAGCTGGAAAGTGGAATCAACTCAAACGTTCGTCAAATAATGAACTGGATAAATAAAATGTGGTATACAATGTACTATTATTTGGCAATACAAAGTAATTAAGTTCTGTTACATGCTATGCCATAGATGAATCTTTGAAAACATTATGCTAAGTGAAAGAAGCCAGTCACAAAAGACCACCTAGTGTACAATTCCATTTATATAAAATGTCCAGAATAGGCAAATGTGTATAAAGAGAAGGTAGATTTATAGTTGCTGAGGGTTAAGAGTTGGGGAAGGAGAATGCGGAATGACTGCTAATGGGTACTAGGTGATGAAAATGTTTTAAAATTGATTATGGTGATATTTGTGAGATAGAACAGGGATGAAATTTAGCCCTCACCATGATTTGGCCCCCACCCCCACTAACACATTTTTTTCCCTACCCGCCCATTACCTACCAGACTTCGCACCACCCCCTCCACTGGGGTCATCCCTGATGACACAAGATATCTCTTGAAATGAAGATAAGCAGCATCCCACCGTAAACCTTACTGAAGGGAGTTAACCCTATCACAGGCGTGTGCACAAGACCAGAAGAATGTCTGATCTTTACCCCAGTGCCTCATTGTAATACTAAAATCCTCACCCAGGGAAGAGCTTACCCATCATATTTTGATCATGCAATGTATGCACTAGCATGATTTCTCATTGTGCCTGCACACCCCGTGCTCCACCCTGTACATGTAATGACTCTCCCATACCTCATGCACATTCCTGCCACCTTTCCTAAAAACACCACAAAGACCTGCCCTCGGAAAGCCAGCCAGATAACTCTTGCTCCTGCACTGTCTCCATTGTGTTCCAACATAAGTCCCAATAAAAAGCCTTGTTTGGGAAACTTGCTCAGCCTCGTGTCAATTTCTATCACATGAGAGCCTAAGAACCTGTGGTTGGCAAGAGCTGTACAACTCTGTGAATACTAAAAACCATTGAGTTGTACACTTCAAAGGATGGATTATATGGTACGTGAATTATATTTCTATAAAGCTGTTTTTAAAAAAGATTGGGTGCTCTTGTGGTGTGACACCCTTGCACTTTCCACTGTGCTTTATTGCCTTCCAGTGTATCCTTGTCTGGCTCAGCATAAATGATGGTTTATTTAATAGCAGGGAAATGTACTACAGGATCTGGATCCTCTAGACCAAATGGTCTGTGTTTCAGTGAATCACTGGATACAGGAAATGGGAAAATGAAACCATTTCTCTGTTAAAAGAAAAACTTTACACAAATTAAATTTGATAAATTTAAAACTTCAGACAAATTTAAGTTTAATAAAATTAAATTTAACACAGCTTAACAGAAGAATGATTAGCGAATCAGTAGCCCTCAGAGCCAGCAGAGGTTCAGAGAGCTCTACTTCACAATGTGGGCAGGGAACTTTTATGGACAGAAAATGAAAATGAAGTACAGAAACAGCATGATTGTTTACAGCTCAATGTTTGTTTTGTTTGAATATGGTGTGGTTAGTGGACCACCTGTGATTGACTGAAGCTGGCTGCTATGGTCGACTGAGTCTCAGCTATTGTTACAAAAATATACTTGTAATTAGGCTTTCAGTTAGTTTAAATACTGTTAGGTTGTAGTTCCTTGCATAGGGACTCAAAGTAGAGTCCCCCAGTGCAAATTTAGTTTAAAAAATAGTAACTCTTAACAAGAAGGTATTCCATTATGGATACTTTGCTTCAGTTCAACTCCCAAACTCCATCACTTGCTAGCTATGAAACTTTAGCCAAATTACTTAAACTCTTTTTATCTTTGGTTTCTTCACACAAAAATGGGGATAATAATACCCATATCATAAGGTGTTAGAAGAATTTAATTATATTAGAAAGCTCTCAGCACAGTCATATATAATAAGTGTTAAATAGTTACACAATTACTGTTTATTTTTTACCACGATTATTTATAGTGTATAGTTTCTAATTAAGTGCTTTCCTCTTTAGAGGAGTCAAAATATTCTTTATGGCTGTTTACTATTTATACTTCACGAGCCCTGTTGATGTGTGCTGTTCTTTTAATAGGTACAACATAAGAGATATGATGCAATTCTTAAGCGTTTGCATTGTCAGGTGAACAAGCTTCAGTCAAATAGACGACAGTGGCAATGGAACATTCAACAACTGGAAAAAACCGCAGCCGAATTAAGAAAATGCATTGGAACGCAAGAACAACATTGCCACGGGGCAGGGTGGAACACAGGCGATGACAACAAAAATTGTGGGACAGAACATTGAGAAAATCTCCTGGATTCCTAATAACAAGCAGCCACCATCAGTGGCCTGTCTTAATGACAGATGTCTTTGGTGGTGGTTTTTTAAATCAGTCATCCACTTGTTAAAATGCCTCCTAGCCCTACACTTGATAGCAGTTGACAGACAATAGGAATGCCTGCAGGAGAATAGTGCATGTCTCTATGACTATTTTGAGTGTGTAAAATGTATTATACTCATGAATATCTGTTTATAACTATGTTCATTCACTACCCTATGAAGTAAAAATTTAGAAGGTAAAAAACATTTGATTTTTTTCAATGATTTATATTGTTAAGATATTTGAAAATGTTTGTTTCAAACTTTTTATTGGAACTTGTTTTTTTACAACTGCCTTTACAGTAGCCCATAAATATTGATATTTATAATAATGTTTTTGTACGTTCAATGCTTCAAATATTTTCTCCATTTTCTCTTTTATCTAGAAGGTAACGATCATTTTTCTTTGTTATTAAATAACATATTTTAGAGTGATACAATGAATAAAATATTTCGTTCACTTTTCGGTCTATAAATTATTCATATCCTGTGACTAAAATTATAACATCATGTAACTCATAAGAGTATTAGTACATACTAACATTTTTTTCTCAGTGAAAGGCAAAATGTCGATAAATCAAATGTTAACTTGTCTCTTTCAAGGTAAAAGTGATCCCTTTAATGGTTCCATTGAGTCAAATACTTAAAAACAAAAACAAATATGAAGATACGCTTTTAAAATATTCATTTGTAAGGTTAAATAATTTCAAACAGACGGCATCAAAAAAAATGTTTAAATCCATTATCTCTTTGCCTTTCTATGTGCCTAAAATTCAGTAAGTGGAGCTGATATAAAACCTGATATAGTAATCTTATTATGTCTAACAGTAATAGTTTTATGATGGCTTAGCATGGCTTACTATGGCTAACACTTCAAACAGCTTATCCTGTAACACAATCAGCTTTGGTCCATGACTCAGAAACACGGCTACAGTAAAAATGGTGAAACCTACAGATTCTGGGGAGTACACACCATGCTCGGCTGAAGACAAGCCTGAACCAAATGCTGATTATATAAATAGATTTTAATGTAACTTGCATATTAAAAAGTCATTATACTTCCTAAGTTTAGTTATTGCTTAGATTCTAGTTTTCTAAACTGTTTTTAAGTTTTACTGGGATTCAAAATATTTGTAAATGATAAAACCTTGAGTTATAGATTTTGAAAGTTTGTTTCTAAATTCAGATATGAAGAAAATAGGTATAATCTGCTTAAGATAATGTGCTCTATTTGTAAAAGTAAGTTTTAATGTAGTTTTCTAAAATATCATTTATAATACATGTACCTATTTTACATTTTATGACAGTCAAAATTGTTTGAAAAACGTTTTTTCTTGTTCTTTCTTATCTTAAAAACAATTTCAGATAATAGAGGCTTTCAGATTAATTAAGAACTAAAATTCGAGGTGTCCAAAGCTTGATGATTTAGTGGATATGATATTTTCACACAATCATAAACTCTAAAATTAGAAAATTGAAGTTACTTTTAATTTCAGTTCTGTATAACTGAACTTAGCTTTGAATATGAGCTCTTTTGCTTAGTGGCATTCACACACATGCTTCTGGTTTAACACTCAGTCTCTTTGGGGTAAATAGTTCAAAATTCTCCTCTTTCTCATTTTTTTTTTCCTCCATGGAAATGTTCTAAGTTCCTGGGGGACTTGTGTCATCAGGGACACGACTCTGCTCCAAATGTCATTTTCTAACCTCACTGGCCTGTGCAGAAATGTAATCCAATTTTCCTGGTGTTGAGGATCATCGTGAGTGTGTGCTGTATCTGCAACTGTCTAGTCAATACAGTCAGCTTCATTGTCCAATCACAAGACCGCTTCCAGCCCTATTTCATTTTCTGTCTGTATGCTGGTCAAATTTTATCTCTTTGGGACCTGCTATTCTATCCATGCATTCTTCCCCACTCCTTGATTTCAGCATAAATGGAGTCTTTCAAGGTTCTCAGTGCTTTTAATAGTTCAGCAAAATTTCAACTCTCAAAATAATGAGTCTTCTGCAAAGGAAAGCTATGATTTCAAGAATGCTGTTTCTACTGTGGACTTTTAAAAAAAAAGCCTAATATGAAACTCAAAGCAAACAAATTAATTCTGAATTCTCAGTAGTATCTGTCCTGACCCAGACCTGCTAGGCACTGTTACCTAAATGAACAGTAGCAGGTAACAAATGCAAGGAAGCAGAGGGAAGAAAAAAACCCTACAGTTAATATCTCAAAATATTACTTACTACATGTGCAATCTATGGACAAATTACAGTTGACCAATGTAAATAAATTGATATCTACTTTAAGCCATTATCTTAAAAACCATGGGAGTCACCAGATTTTACACATTAAAGGTGAAGTCAGCTATTATGGACACTTTCCTGGCCAATATACATGGTCTATATATTGTGAGTTAGACTGTGTCTCTTCCAGTCAATGGATTAATCATGCTATTTTCCAAAAACACTGTAGACACAAAATAACAACACTAAACAATGATAAGGTTCTGAGTATTCTGTGTCCTATTTGACAATTTGTATACATCATTTCATTTAACTATCAAAATAATGGTCTAAAGCATATGTTATTTTCCCTAATTTGCAGATGAGGAAACTGAGGCTTAGGTTGAGTAACTCGCTTAAGATCTAGTCACACAGCTCATTGGGGCAGGGTCGAGATCAAAGTCCTATTTTAGCTACATGGAACTACAAGAAAATGATTCCAAGGACAAGCTTCAATTTTATTATAAGTAAGTAATAATTTATTTCTACATTTAATCTATCATTTTGATATATTACAAGGCATAAAATAAATTTAATCAAAGGGAGAAATTTTGTAATTAAAAATAAATGACACACAAATGCTTAGGTAACAGTATATGAGAGTGTCAGTGTAATATTTTGGCTGTGAAAAATGGAATCCCATTTATGAAAATTGCTTTGGAATCTTTTAAAATTTACATAGGATATTGCAATTAAAACTCTAAATTTCTGGGCCGGGCGCGGTGGCTCATGCCTGTAATCCCAGCACTTTGGGAGGCCAAGGCGGGTGGATCATGAGGTCAGGAGATCGAGACCATCCTGGTCAACATGGGGAAAACCCGTCTCTACTAAAAATACAAAAAATTAGCCAGGCATGGTGGTGCGTGACTGTAATCCCAGTTACCCAGGAGGCTGAGGCAGGAGAATTGCCTGAACCCAGGAGGCGGAGGTTGCGGTGAACCGAGATCACGCCATTGCACTCCAGCCTGGGCAACAAGAGCGAAACTCCGTCTCAAACAAAACAAAACAAAACAAACAAACAAAAAAAAACCCCTCTAAATTTCTGTTCTTTTACATTGAACATGGAATTCACTGTTTATCCATAAAAGTTATTAAAGGGCTACATGAATACTATAGTGATTTTGAAACTATTTGGAGGGGGACTCAGTAATTCAGAAGAACAGGTGGTTTTCATTTGTTGTTGCTCATAGTTTAGCTTCTCATTTTTTTCAATATTATAAATATTTTATTTTTCATTAGCTAAGCTAATGATTACTAAAGCTAATGATCAGAAACTAAAAGTTTTATGCCTGTCAAGGGCAGCCTATGTTATTTGTTATTTGAATTTATAATGTATTTCTAAGGGAAGCAGCTGTTTTTCTTTGCTGATAAGGAAATGTAAGGAATGGGTCTTCTATATCGCATTAGCTACCAAATAATACTTTCTCTTGAGTATTACTGAACTATAAGCAAAACCAAGAAAAATAAATTGAAACAGATACTAATAGCAAAATAGATCTATTCAATCCATAGCTAAGAATAGGCTGCTCCAAATTGCTTTTTCTTTTCTGTAATGTTCTATTTAAATAATGACTGTGAGCTCTAGATCTTTAGAAAAATAAAAATAGCATATGATTTGGTAATGACAGGGTTGCTGTTTACATAATTCAGTGAAGACAGACATGAAGTAATGAGACTTCAACCTGTTAATTAATGAGATGATGTATTCCAAAAGCAAAATTAGAGTTCATATGATAAATGGTTTTAAAAGGCTTCTTACCCAAAAGCTCTCTAGCATAAAAATCATGTCAAAATTGGAATAAAACACTTAAATTACAGATATTTGCCAGCATTACTCAATCACGTAGCACAAGGTAATTTAGAGAGATTGACAATATATTGCCAGTCTAAGATGAATTTTTTAACATTTTTTGTGCAAAATAAGTAAGCCAAGACACATCATCCACTTCGCCTGCTATTGTTATCCCCCAACATTATTTTACATTAAATAGATGTATGTGATCCTGATGCTTATATTGGAGATGCTGTCTTGAGATGCGTTCGAGACTGTTTCTCCCAGAGCCCATAGTGCTTCTTTGTGTATATGACACTGAAAAAAATACAGCTAGCCTACAGTTTGCATTGGTCATTTTGACTTCAGTGGCCTCATGTTAACATCTGAACCAGATGTCTGGATCCCTGTGCATGACCTACACACCTACTTGGCAAAAAATGTCACGTGATTTTCTCTTTCACTTTTTCCGCACAGGCTGTCTAGCCACGCTCAAGTGTCACTCTTTAAAATGAAACCTCTCTGAGAACACTTTCATCACTTAGATGTAATATCGACTTTGCTGGGCAGTTAAATAATGTTGGTAATGTTTTAATTTGTGGTTCATACAAATAAAACATGTAAAACATTCAATTCAGAAAAAGATCCATCCTTATTCTAACCCTTCACTAATTTAGATTATTTATCTTCTAAGCCTTTCAGTCTCAATTAATCTGTCAATGTAATTTACTCATGCACAGTTTTCTAATAATTAGTGTAATTCTCTCATGTTTCTTTCATCTCTTTTAATTAAAAATGCAGCTTCCTCATTCAGACCTTAGCTTTTTCAGTCCCTACACAGCCATAAGTTGCATCATCTTCAAGCTCCAATTCTAATTTTTTGTTTTAACTCCAAAGCTTAATCCAGTGGCCTCACTTAGATCTCAGTCATTGAAGATAATCTCTTCATTTAGAACCAGCTTATCCAGGAATCTATCTTTTCTTTTTTATTTTGACATGCCCCACAAAGAAATCTTTCTGAAACGTTGTGTAATAGACACAGTCACTGCTTTGCCCAAATCCTCTCAGATTTTTTAAAAATCCTTTTTGAGCAGCCCTCTCCCAATTGAGTTGTGTTTTGACTCCAAAAACTCTTACTTAAGACTTTCTTTGGGATGTTTGCTACCCTTAAAGGACTTTGCTTGATATTGCAGCCACGCTTGTCTTCTTTTCTCCTTATCCGTCCTGCTTCCCTTACTAATTTCTCTAGGGAAGAACTTCAATAATAAATCACTCATTCAAAAATCTTCATCTCAGAATCTGCTTCTGGGAATCCCAAACTAAGTCACCTTACAAGATTAATCACACACTGAAATCTCTATTTTCAAGAGATGACTATTGTTCTGCTCCTGTTCCTCCCTCCTCCCTTACCCCAAATCAGTTCCACTCCCAGCAGCAGCCAAAGGAAAGAAGGAAAGAAATCTAATCACTGTCCCATTTGATGTAATTTTCCCATGATTTATTTGCTTTAAATAAAAAAGCCAGGCCAGGCGTGGTGGCTCATGCCTATAATCCCAGTACTTTGGGAGGCTGATGCAGGTGGATCACCTGAGGTCAGGAGTTCAAGACCAGCCTGGCCAACATGATGAAGTCCTGTCTCTACTAAAAATACAAAAATTAGACAGGCATGGTACGCATGTGTAACCCCAGCTACTCGGGAGGCTGAGGCAGGAGAATCCCTTGAAGCCAGGAAGCGGAAACTGCAGTGAGCTGAAATTGCGCCACTGCACTCCAGCCTAGGCAACAGAGTGAGACTCTGTCTTAAAAAAAAAGTAATAAATAAATCCAGATTCTAAAACCTCAATTAAAAAGACTAGGATATTTTTTCAATTATGTTGAGGTCACACAGTTTTTTAGGCAGGTTTATTAGATGTCTCAGGCAACCAGACCAAAAGAGTAATATTTGGGGAAAATATTTTGGTTGCTCTCATCCCAACGAGATGACAAAGACAGGGACATGGATAGGAGTAAATTATGTCTGTACAGATCCTACGTCCTTGTATAATCATCTTGGTTCTCTCAAACCATTCTTTCCCATATTTTAAAATGAGCTGGCTGGGCACAGTGGCTCACAAGTATACTCTCAGTACTTTGGGAGGTCAAGGCAGGCAGATCACTTGAGGTCAGGAGTTCAACACCAGCCTGGCCAACACGGCAAAAACCTGTCTCTATTAAAAATACAAAAATTGGCCAGGTGGGGTGGCACATGCCTGTAGTCTCAGCTACTCAAGAGGTTGAGGCAGGAGAATCTCATGAACCCGGGAGGCAGAGGTTGCATTGAGCTGAGATCGCACCACTGCACTCCAGTCTGGGCAACAGAGCAAGACTCTATGTCAAAAAAATAAAGATAATCTTTATTTTTTGAAGATAAGCCCCAACCTGCTTAAACTCTATCTCAAAAAATAAAAACAAAGTGAGCAATTCTCCCTTTTAATCATTCATTATCACATCTACAGCTCCAAAAATGCTAGCATAATAGTGTGATGCAGATCAAGAGAAATAAACTCAGAAAATTAGAAAGGAGTATGGATCTGTAGTACAGAACATTGCAAAATACCAGTCACAGCATGTGTCATCATAGTTACAGAAAATTTACAGTAACTTTAACGGTATGTATTGCCAATAACATGATATATTTGTAGTATCTTTACTATATCGAAACTTAAAATATAAGATTAGTAACAATTGATCAAAAGTAATTATTAGTGTTGTCAGAATGATTTTAGCCTAGGCTAAAGTCAATATAACCTTTTTGCCCTGGACCTCAAAACACTTGTAAACTTAAAAATTAATGGTGCTAGTCCTCAAAATGTGTAGCTTATATACAAATAATTTAAAATTGCTTTAAAATGTCATACACTTATGGAAGTGGGCCATAGCAATAGGAAGGAAACTTGAATATCAAATACAGTTATATGGTCTCAAAAAGAAACTGAGCAGTGTGAGTTAGAGCCTAAAAACAGGAAGCTGATGGCAAAGAATTCGAATCAATTTTCATGTTACACCTTCTCTGTGTTATAACTGCAAGAATAAATATGATGTAATTCTTTTCACCCAGGAGACCAATTTAGTTGGCAAGAAAGACACGTGTGTGTGTGTGTGTGTGTGTGTGTGTGTGTGTGTGTGTAAAATAGGCTCAAATATGGTGTAAAGCATCCTGTAACAGAAGCATAAACCAAGCCCTTATTTTGGAAACACAACAAAAGGAGCAATTCATCCCAATTGGGGAGGGATGGTGCTTAAAGGAAGACTTGGCATTTGAAGTGGCTGCAAAGCAAGTATAAATAAGTTCTCTGGATATTCTCATTCATTAGACTCTAAAAGTTCCTATTTTATTCTCCCTTGTAGTCTCCGTCAGCTAGCTAACCCAGCACATAATGGGTGCTCTCATGTATGTTGAATAAATTCGTAAATAAGATAGTCATCCTCATCAAAATCTCCCAATATCCTAGCTTCAGTCTCTCCTACCTTCTATCTTCACTGTCAGAACTACTGCCTGCGTTACCTTCTTTGGGTAAAAATTGAGCATGTAATGCCCTTTAAAAAGTAAGAAAATAAAATTTCCGTGGACACAAAATCCTTGCCATGAGTAAACAGTAAACACTGAAAAATCTGTCCCCAACCTGCCTACCTATCCTCATTTTATCCCCATTCTATCTAACAGATAAACTCTGTACTTCAGCCCAAACACAATTCTAACTCATCTCTAAGCACGTGTTTTAACAAATGATTCCCTCCGCCTAGAAGTTCTCTTTCCTACATCCAGGAGTCAACTCCAACTCCACCTTTAGGACCAGTTTCAATGGTTACAGCTACAATAAAGCTGAACTTCATTTAACATGTCTCAATTTCTTTGCAATGCCACAGTTTAGCAGTACAGCCGTCCCTCAATATAAACGGGGAAGGGGTGCCAGGACCCCTGTGTGTAACGAAATCTGAGCATGCTGACTCCCACAGTCAGCCCTGCACAACTTCTATACACTAAAAGGCAGCCCTCTATTTACATGGGTTTGCATCCCTAGAAGACTGTATTTTTCATCTGCATTTGAATGAAAAAGAATCCCATAGAGGTGGACCCACACAACCCACACAACCCACGCAGTCTAAACCCATGTTATTCAAGGGTCAACCGTACCAAAAAATCTGTATCATGATTTCTGAATCACATTGATAGAGACAGAGGCTTACAACTTAGAGAACTTATGTAAGCCTTCTTGTTTAGAATAAGTTAAAATCATTTTAAGCTTTTGAGTCTTGGGCTCCATTATGGACAGTCTAGCATTTGACTGACATAAATAGATACCAAATAAAATATAATTCATTTATGACTTATAAAAGAACATGAAAATTAGTTTTTTTTTGGACTACTTCCAAAATCTGCTTTTATAATTTTACATCAAAATGCATGAACATTTATAAATACCAAAGATTTTTTTTAAAATGCTTTTCTGGAAAATATAATGACACTTTTGAGTAGCTCTAATGAAAATAAATGTGCTTAACAAGCCACAAGAAATATACTTTTGTGTTCTTCCACTATAAATACTTTGAACCATGATTTAAAAGAGTTTGAGATATTGAAAAATTATGTAAAATATTCCATCTTTAAAAGAAGACACTGTAATAAGTTTCATGAAAGTACAACTAATCAAGTGGGACTGTCTGGAAATAAAAAGGAGAATTCTTATTAAAAATGGAAATCATAACATTTCTCTCGGTACAATATAAATTAGTCATAAATGTAAAAATATTTAAGATGATCTTCGGCAATTTCACTGTTTTATTGTTTCTATATGGTTATGCATGATTATGAAATGTAACTATAATTCTAGTATAGCTTTTTCCAATGATATGCTTTATGTCTTTCCTAATTACACCTACAGCAGTCATTTTCAGAAAACCAGCTTTCTGTGTGTGTTAAATTATGTTTTGCACTGCTGAGAATAACCTCTATTTTGATCACTTTCAAGTAGTCTTTACTTTTTTTCTCTAGAGTTACAATATCCCATTAGTTGATGGCACAGGGGTTTTGAGTACTTTTCAGAGTTTTGGCATCAGAGGTATTCTTAACCATGCTTTTTAGGCCTTAGAGAGTGCTCATTTTCTAGTACAAAGGGAGTCTTGGGCTTGCATTAGGATGTTTCCCAGATGCTTTAATGTTCAGATACAGTTTAGCACAATTACGGCTGCTTTAATCAGGGATATATTAGAAATAATGTACATGGCAAAATGGAAGAACACTGGGTAGCTAATAAATAAATGACCACAGCAACACGATTTAATATCCTCTATGCCAAAGAGGTAGTGTGTGTTTTGTGATATTAACTAATGTAATTGTGACTACATCACAATTTAGGTAAATAAGTTATAAAATACGAGTGTCCCTGAAATTGTATGCATTCTTTAAATCTGAATTAAAAATATAGCACTATTTAATATGGTGGGCACTAGAGCAGAGTGAAAAAAAATGAAAGGCCAAATATACCTTACTAAATAGTGGCGGGGGTAAAGAAGTTAATAATATGCGTATTTCCAAATTTACTGAACAGGTCAAGATAAAAAGTAGACTACAAAGCATTACAGATAATATATTCTACTTGTGTTTTTTAAAGGGTGACTGTAATTTGTGTTTGAAATTGCGGGGACTATTTAGCCCATGTCAAGACCAAGTACTGTTTTCTCTGGGCTAAATACTTCCAGTTCTTCTTTTCTAAGTGTTCATTTTCATTTTAGATTCGGGGGTACATGCACATGTTTGTTACAGGGTATGTTGCATGATGCCGAGGTTTCTTCTACTGATCCCTCGACTCAGATAATGAAGATAGTACCCAATGGGAAGTTTTTCATCCCTTGCCCTACTCTCGCCTTTCATTATTATTTTTTACTTTTTTGAGATGGAGTCTCACTCTGTCATCCCAGCTGGAGTGCAGTGGAATGATCTCAGCTCACTGCAACCTCTGCCTCCCATGTTCAAGCCATTCTCCTGCCTTAGCTTCCCAAGTAGCTGGGACTACAGGTGCACGCCACCACGCCTGTCTAATTTTTGTATTTTTAGTAGACACAAGGTTTCGTCATGTTGGCCAGGCTGGTCTCGAACTCCTGACCTCAGGTGATCCACCCGCGTTGGCCTGCCAAAGTGTTGGGATTACAGGTGTGAGCCACCACGCACAGCCTACCCCCTCCTTTTAGAGTCCCCAGTGTCTACCTTTATGTCTGTGTGCTTCCAGTATTTAGCTCCTAGTTATAAGTGAGAACAAGCAAATTTTGGTTTTCTGTTTCTGTGTTAATTACTTAGAATGGTGGCCTCCAGATGCATCCATGTTGCTGCAAAGGACATTATTTCATTTTTTCTTTTTTTTTGAGACGGAATTTCGCTCTTGTTACCCAGGCTGGAGTGCAGTGGTGCGATCTCGGCTCACCGTAACCTCCGCCTCCTGGGTTCAGGCAATTCTCCTGCCTCAGCCTCCTGAGTAGCTGGGATTACAGGCACGTGCCACCGTGCCCAGCTAATGTTTTGTATTTTTTTTTAGTAGAGACGGGGTTTCACCATGTTGACCAGGATGGTCTCGATCTCTTGACCTCGTGATCCACCCGCCTTGGCCTTCCAAAGTGCTGGGATTACAGGCGTGAGCCACCGCGCCCGGCCCATGATTTCATTTTTTCTTATGGCTGCATAGTATTCCATGGTGTATATGTCCCACATTTTATGTACCCAGTCCACCATTTATAGGCACCTAGGTTGAATATATGTCTGTGCTATTGTGAATAGTGCTGCAGTTATAACACATACCTGTGCTAGCGTCTTTTTGGTAGAAAAATTTATTTTCCTTTGAGTATATACCCAGTAATGGGATTGCTGGGTTGAATGGCAGTTCTATTTTTAGTTCTTTGAGAAATCATCAAATTGCTTTCCACAGTGGCTGAACTAATTTACATGCCCACTAACAAGGTATAAGCATTCTCTTTTCTATGGAAACTCACCAGCATCTATTGTTTTTGACTTTTTAAGAATAGCCATTCTGATTGACGTGAGATGGTATCTCATTGTGTTTTGATTTGCATTTCTCTGATGATTAGTAGTGCTGATCATTTTTTCATATGCTTGTTGGCCACTTGTATATATTCTTTTGAGAATTTTCTGTTCATGTCCTTTGCCCACTTTTTAATGGAGTTATTTAATTTTTTCTTGTTGATTTGTTTAGGTTCCTTATAGATTCTGAGTATTAGACTTTTGTCAGCTGCATAGTTTGCAAATATTTTCTTCCATTCTGTAGATTTTTTACTCTGTTGATCGTTTCTTTTGCTGTACAGAGGTTTTTAGTTTAATTAAGACCAAATTGTCCATTTTTATTTTTGTTACAATTGCATTTGAGGACTTAGTCATAAACTCTTTGCCTAGGCTGATGTCCAGAAAAGTACTTTCTAGGTTTTGTTATAGGATTTTTATAGTTTGAGGTCTTAACGTTTAAATTTTTAAACCATCTTGAGTTAATTTCTGTATGTAGTGAAAGGTAAGGCGTAAGTGCGAGTCTTTTCACCATGCTAGTCACATTTCTTTGGCTATACTCTTCCTTCACATTGTCCTGTCAAAGATGAAGACGAGAAAATGATACTGAAGATATAGTCTGATTAGATGCTTATAAAAGAGGTCTATTTCATCCCATATTTGGGACTCAGGTTTCTATGAATACAACCTCAGTTTACATGTGCCTTTTATGGTAGTCATGGCATATTGTTCACTCATATTGAACTCACTCCTCCAATCTGAGAGATTCCATTGGCATAAAAAGGGTTAAGCTCCTTGATAAAACAGGAAATCATTATTTACTGTAATTTAATACATTTTCTGGAGGGCAAACCAAGATGGCCAAATAGAAGCCTACACCATTCATTCCCCAAGCGGGAACACCAAATTCTAACTACACACAAAAGAGAACCGTCATCACAAGAACCTCACGTCAGGTGAGCGATCACAGTACCTAGTTTCAACTCCGTATTTCTGGAAGAGGTTGGAAGAGTCAGTCTTGAATCACCAAAACCACCACTCCTCCATATACCTGCAGTGAGTAGGGGCTCAGAGAGGAAGAATCTGTGCACCTGTGGGAGGGAAAACTGGGGGACTTTACATTGAACTCAGTGCTGCCCCGGGAGTAGAAAGCACTGAGTGGGATCAGCCAGCCCCCATGCCTGGAGGGAGCATTTGGAGCAGACTTAGCCAGAGGGGACTCACCCATCCCAGTGATGGGAACTTGAGTTTCTCCGAAGGCCTTGCTACTGTGGCCCATAGGTGCTCTGATGTCCTAGGTAAACTTGAAAAGTCATCTAGGACACAAGATTCCTAGGCAACTCCTAGTGCTGGGTTGGGCTTAGCTCCAGTGAACTTGTTGAGTATGTAGCCTCGAGAGATACCAGACAGTGAGCCCAAGGGAGTGCTTGTACCAACCCTGCCTGAACCCAGGCAGTGCAGCTTGAGGAAATCCAAGTGACTCCTTCTTTCCTTCTGCTTGTGGAAAGGAGAGCAAAGAGTGAAGAGGACTTCGTCTTGCATCTTGGATACCCGCCCAGCCACAGTCAGGGCATCAGGCAGAGTCATGAGCCCCCGCTTTCCAGGCCCTCCCTAGTAGATTACATTTCTAGACACACCCTCGGCCAGAATGAAAACTGCTGCCTTGAAGGTAAGGACCCAGTCCTGGCAGGATGAATCACCTGCTGACTAAGAAGTCCTTAGGCTCTGGATAACAAACAGCAATACCCAAGTACTACACATGGGCCTTGGGCGCTGAGGCTTGCTGGCTTTAAGTGTGATCTAGCACATTCCCAGCTGTGGTGGCTACAAAGACTCTTTCTATTTGAGAAAAGCAGAGGGAAAAGTAAAGGGGTCTTTGTCTTGCGTCTTAGGTACTGGCTTAGCCACAGGGTAGTAGAGCACCAGAAGGCTTTTGGGGTCCCCAATTCCAGGCCTAGGCTTTTGGATGGCTATTTCTGGACCTGTACTGCACAAGTGAGGAGCCCACCACCCTGAAGGGTGAGTCCCAGGCCTGGAAGCATTCATCACAAGCTGACTGAAGAGCCTTTAGGCTTTAACTGAGCATCAGCAGTGGCCTGGCAGAAACCATGGGCTGGTGGTGGTCGTGGCCACAGGGAAAGGCTCCTCTTTCTGTGAATGGGGAGAGAAGACTGGGAAAGGCTTTGCATTGTGGTTTGAATGCCAGTTTAACCACAGTAGAATAGAATATTGGGTAAATATCTAAGGTTTTTTACCCCAATCTCTGGCTCCCAGAGATTGGACCAACCTGGGACTTGGGAAAACTTGCCACCCTTAAAGAAGGGACACAAACTTGGCTGGCTTCACTGCCTGCTAATCGTAGAACCCTAGGGCCTTGAGTGATCATAGGTGGTAGCCAGGTAATGATTACAGGGCGCCTTGGGTGAGACCCAGTGCTGTGCTGTCTTCAGGTCTGAATCAGTGCAGCCCCAGTCATGGTAGCCTGTGTTTCCCACCCCCTGTTTCAGGCAGCTCAGCAGAGACAGAGAGAGAGAGAGGCTCCATTTGGGAGAAAGTGAGGGAAAAGAAAAAGAGTCTCTGCTTGGTAATCCAGAGAATTCTTCCAGATCTTATGGAAGACTGCCAAGAGATATCTCATATCTCTATGACATATGAGACTCATAGAGACTCATATCTCTATGAGTCTGCAAGAACCACAGCATTATTGGGCCTGGGGCTTAAGTTCCTTCCAACACCTGGAAAACCTTCCCAAGAAGCGGGTGGGGGACACACAAAGAAGCCAAGACTGCAAAGATGCCAATAAATGCCTAACTCTTCAATGACTAGACACTGACGAACATCTATGAGCATCAAGACCATCCAGGAAAACATGACCTCACCAAAGAAACAAAATAAGGCACCAGGGACCAATCCTGGAGAAACAGAGATATATGGCCTTACAGACAGAAAATTCAAAATATCTGTGTTGAGGAAACTCATGAGAAATTCAAGATAACACAGAGAAAGAACTCAGAATCCTATCAGATAAGTTTAACAAAGAGATTGAAATTATTTAAAAGAATCGAGCAGAAATTCTAGAGTTGAAAAATGCAAGTGAGACATCAAAGGATGCATCAGAGCCTCTTAATATCAGAACTGATCAGGCAGAAGGAAGAATTAGTGAGCTTGAAGACAGGCTATTTGAAAATACACAGAGGAGACAAAAGAAAAAAGAAAAAGCAACAATGAAGTACACTTAAAAGATCTAGAAAATAGCCTCAAAAGGGCAAATCTAAGAGTTATTGGCCTTTAAAAAAAAGGTAAAGAGATGGGGTAGAAAGTTTATTCAAAGGGATAATATCAGAGAAATCAAACCTAGAGAAAGGGCCAGGCATGGTGGCCTACACCTGTAATTCCAGCACTTTGGAAGGCCGAGGCAGGTGGATCACTTGAAGGCAGTCTGGCCAACATGTTGAAACCCCATCTTTACTAAAAATACAAAAATCAGCCAGGCATTGTGGCAGACACCTGTAATCCCAGCTACTCAGGAAGCTGAGGCAGGAGAATCACTTAAACTCGGGAGGTAGAGGTTGCAGTCAGCCAAGATTGCACCACTGCACTCCAGCACAGGTGACAAGAACAAAAAAAAAAAAAATTCAAGTCCAAGAGAAATATTGAAAAGCGAGCAGATTTAACCCAAAATTCTGTCTCAAAAATAAAATAAAATAAATTCAAGTCCAAGAAGGATATTGAAAAGAGAGCAGATTTAACCCAAAGAAGACTATCTCCAGAAGTTTAATAATCAAACTCCCAAACTCCCAAAGGTCAAAGATAAAGAAAAAATCCTAAAACACATTTTTCTTATTGGCTTATCCTGGAACTTATGGAAGAGCATATGTTCCATATGCTATTCATTAAGACATTCGAGAATAAAATTTGGTTTAGGATAGCACTATTATAAGTTGGCATCAAACATTGTTCTAAATAGAAAAATACATTTCAAGAATATTCTCAATAGCATGTGTGTTTTCTCTATAGCATCTTTTTAAAAAAAGGCATAACCTTCAAAAGTGTAACTATAAAAGCTAACATGTACTGGACCTTTACTATGAGCCAAGCACACTATAAAGCAAATCACAAACATTCTCATTTTAGAGATGAGAAACTGCTTTATTTGCTGTGATTCTAACATGAAAAAAAATTTGCTTCATCAACTCTTTGATTAACTTGAAACATGGTTCATACAAGAGAGGCAGAATTAATGCCTGATTCTCCCACTTTAATTTTCAATTTTTAGAATAAGAAGCCAGTGTTCTAGTCACATTCAAAAATAATAAGCCAGATTTCCTTTCCAAATCACTATAATGAACTCATAGATTTTTATATATTTGATGCTTTAATCAGTGACATTATTATTATTGATGTTGAAATAGCCCTATCTTTGATCTGTGAAAGCTTCTCAAGTTAGCTTTTATGTCCTTTTGGCAAAACCCCAAGTCTTTTGTAAGTTACTTGCTTAAGGAGTGTCAGGTTGTCTCATACCATCTATATTCTCTGCCTTAGACCTGAAACCTGCTACTTCACCATGGAGTTCTTGTGTTTTTTTAAATTAGGAAACAGCATTTAGAGACCAAAAGCTGAGCATTAAGGGTGTTATCAAAACTAGGTTGTCACTACTCCTCAGACTTTTCTGTGGGTAGAGGTAGAAAATATCGATATTTTTGGACTTACAAGTAAATCATCAGTTTCTACTGTATTTTTGACAGCAGTTTGGACTGATTTTTCTTTTTTTTTTTTGAGACAGAGTTTCGCTCTTGTTACCCAGGCGGGAGTGCAATGGCGCGATCTCGGCTCACCACAACCTCTTTTGATCCCCAAAAACAATGGTACTAATAGTCTACTGTTGACCAGAAGCTTCACCAATAACATAAACAGTTGATTAATGCATTTTTACATATATATATGTATTACATACTATATTCTTACAAAAAAGAAGCTAAGAAAGAAAAACGTCATTAAGAAAATCATAAGGAAGAAAAATATATTTACTGTTCATTAAGTGGAAGTGGATCATCATAAAGGTCTTCATCCTTGTGGTCTTCATATTGAGTGGGCTAAGGAGGAGGAGCGAAAGGAGGGATTGGTTTTGCTGTCTCCAGGATGGCAGAGGCAGAAGAAATGGATGATGTGGAAGAAGGGGCAGGAGAAGCAGCATATGGTGCAAATTTCATTGAAAAAAACCCACGTATCATTGAACCTGTGCAGTTCAAACCCATGGTATTCAAGAATCAACTGGAATTTGTTTTCCACAGCATCTGAACCATTTTCCAGTCCCACCAGCAATGCATAATGGTTCCAATTGCTTCACATCCTTGCCAACACTTGTTATTTTCTGTTCTTTTTTATTTTTTAATTTTTATAGTAGCCATCTTTACGGAGTGAAGTGGTTTTTCACTGTGGTTTTGATTTGCATTTCCCTAAATGATATTGAACATCTTTTATGTGCTTATTTATTGGATTTTTCTATATCTTCTTTGCAGAAATATCTGTTTCTTTGCATTTATTAATCAGGCTATTTTGTGTTTATTATTTGAGTTCTAACAGTTCTTTATATATTCTAGATATTAAGGCCTTATCAATCATATGATTTGGAAATATTTTCCTGCATTCTTTAATTGCCTTTCTACTTTGCTGACTATGTCCTCTGGTACACAGAATTTTGACATTTTGATGTAGTCCAACAATTTATCTATTTTTTTCATTGCCTGGACTTTTCTGTCATATCCAAGAAATCTTTGCTAAATCCAATGTCATGAAGCTTTCCACCATGTTTTTTTTAGCTCTTATGTTTAGATCTTTGATACATTTGTTTTGTTTTGTTTTTTAGAGACAGCATCTGGCCCTGTCACCCAGGCTGGAGTGCAGTAGCTTGATTTCAGCTCACTGCAACCTCTACCTCCTGGGTTCAAGGTATTCTCCAGCTTCAGTCTCCCAAGTAGCTGGGATTACAGGCACGTGTCACCACGCCCAGCTGACTTTTACATTTTTAGTGAAGACAGGGTTTCACCGTGTTGGCCAGCCTATTCTCCAACTCCTGGCCTTAGGTGATCCACCCACTTCAGCCTCCCAAAGTGCTAGGATTACAGGTGTGAGCCACTGTGCCTGGCCCAATCTTTGATACATTTTGAGTTGACTCTTGTATGTGGTATAAAAGCAGGGGCCAGCTTCATTGTTTTGCAAGTAGATATCCAGTTTTCCCAGCACCATTTGTGGAAGACTGTTTCTTCCTCATGAAATGGTGTTGGTCTGCTTGTCAAAAGTCTTTTGACCATGTATGTGAGAACTTATTTCTTGGCGTTCTATTTTATCCTGTAGGTCAATGTTGCTATCTTCATGCCAGAATAATCTTTTGTTTGTGACAGAAGTAGCAATTATTTTTCACAGCTTGTCGTTTATCTTTTTACATTTTTAATACTACTTACTTTTGCCATGCAAAAGCTGTTTTATTTTTATGTTGTTGAATTTATCCATTTTTTAAATTGTTTTTATATTTTGGGCCAAAGGAAAGTTTTCTTGTACTTAGCTTGTTAAGGAACATGTCAATGTCTCCTTCTAGTATGTAGATAACATCCAGTCAATTTATTTAATAATTGTTATCGTCAATTCTACTAGAAATTGTTCAGAGAATAAAAGAGAAATTGACTCCTTTCAGTAAATCCATAATAAGAAACCAAAGTGTAAAACCCTGCAAAAAGACTGATGGCCAAGCTCAAACATGATCGTTTGTTTATAACAATGATGACAATGACAGCTATTATCTAGTGACTTCATAATCAGTACAAGGCACTGTAGGGGATCTTTGTATACACTAAGTATAGAAAAAGAAGACATGCACAGCTTTTAAGAGCTTTAACTTCGGAGTTATATAAAGTTGAGTTCAAATATGTGTTTTACTAGATTTGATTCCAAATTCAGTCACTTACTGATTGTATGACTTTGGGCAAGTTTCTTTTGTTCATTAAGTCTCATTTTTAAAATCTGTAAAATGGAAATAACATTAGAATTACTTCATGGAGTTGTAAGATTAAATAACATAATGCATATAAAGCCCTCAGTGATTAGCATAATATATTTAATACACATTAGCCACTGTTAATCCCCAGTTTAGAAATGAAATTCCTAAAGTGATGAGAAATTAAAGTCACTTAACTAATAAGTGTCAGAATTGGAATTCAAACCCAAGCTCTAATCTGTTTTCACTCCAAAGCTCTTACCCCTCTACTACATCAGTAGAAAGTAATTTTTACATAAATGCTGATTTTTAGAAAAGTCTAGAATAGAGCATACTTGAATGTTAAGGAAACTGTTTTCTTTTATAAATTAGAAACAATGATATTTACTTATTTATTTAATTTTTGGGGGGACAGAATCTTGCTCTGTCACCCACGCTGGAGTACAGTGGCACAATCTTAGCTCACTGTAACCTCCTCATCCCGGGTTCAAGTTATTCTCTTGCTTTAGACTCCAGCGTAGCTGGGATTACAGGTGCACGCCAGCACACCCAGCTAATTTTTGTATTTTTAGTAGCAGCAGGGTTTCACCATATTGATCAGGCTGATCTCAAACTCCTGACCTCAGGCAATCCACCTGCGTCGGCCTTCCAAAGTGCCGGGATTACAGGTGTGGGCCACCACGCCTGGCTAGAAACAACGGTATTTTACAAAGAAACTTAGTGTACAAAAACATAGTGTATTACCCTATGATTGTTGCCTCTTTTTCCACAATAAATGAGATGTATTCAGAATTTTAGAACTGAGAAGTTAGAGGAGAAAAGGACTGAGAAGGTGTGGCTAGACTGGGTAACAAAAATCTTATGGTTGATTGTTAAAGCAGAAACCATATTATGTGCGGGTAAGGAGCAAGTGTACACCAGCAGCAACAGGGCTGGTGGACGCTGGATCAAGGGCAGCCAAGATTAGACAAGCTTTCTGGGGGCAGAACAGGAACCAAGAGAAGCCCTAGAAGGGAGACAGAGGACTGATAGCAGGGAACATTATTCCTCAGGATTCATGTTTCGATTAAGGAAATAACATATCTAATCTACTCCCCAGGAATGAAAATTATGGGAGGAATGCTTTCAGCTTATCTTTGGTTTTCCTTTTTCCTAACACATGAGTGATTTATCTTTTGTGAAGTTGGAAGAACACTTAACCCCTGATTCTCCATAAACCAGCCTACAAACCAAGTGCATTCTGAGAGAATGCATTCTGGGCTGCTGTTTAGGAGAAAATTCAACTCAGCAAGGCTTTTGACCAAACATCTAAAGACATGTTCCCCAAATGGCTTTATCAGTAATAAAGTTAACATTTAGAGGTTTATTCTTACAAACATGAGAGGGGGAGAAGGGAGCGTGCAAGGGGTCAACAGGCAGAAGCTGAAGCAGGTGGCATCGGGATGCTCGAGTCCCCGTAACGCAGGCAGAACCCCACCCCAAGTTGGAGCATTTCCACACACACTCCAAACTGTGAATCTTCCTGCAGTTGCTGCTTTCCTGTGACTAGATTTAGCCTAGAATGTAAGTGCAAGCTCATCTCCTTACAGGTGGAATTTGAGGCCTTAGGTGTAAGAACTGGAAGGATGATATACCTCAAAACAAAAGAGTAGAAAAAGGGAGATAACACGTTTACTGCACTTTTGGGAGATGAGATAGTAAGTGAAAAGCTAGGAATACAATAATTTAAAAGAGGAGGATTTTCTAGAGCTTGGGCAGTGTGACCGTTGCTCATGAGAAGGGTGACACGGAAGATGCAGGAAAATAGAAGGTGATTCGCGCGGTGGTCCCGGAAAGCCAGGAGGGGCCGGCAGCCAGGCCGAGGGAAGGCATAGCCTTGGAGAGAAAGAGCACTCCTAAGACAGGGTGAGAAAAATAGGAGAATGGTCAAGGAAAAAGGAAAATTTTGAAGTGAGGAGGAAGGAAGTCAAAAGAGCTCTTGTTTAGACAGAGGGTAAGGATGACAACTGAGGGTGACAGCGGACAGCTAGCGCAAATGAGGAGAATGAAATGCTGTGAACAGACGTAAAGCCACTGGGAAAGAAGGGATCGGCATTAACGATCTCAGTCATGCACACGAGAGTGAGCCCGCGGTGAGCCACTGAGCTCAGCTTTGCCGTGCTTGTCCAGGAGTGCTCCGTTGTCCAGGACTAGGAGGCCCCGCAAAAGACGGGGTGGCAATTCAATTAAACAGATTCCGTATGTCAAATGCACTTGATTTCTTTCTTTTTCTCCTTCTTTCCTCCCTCCCTTTCTTCTTTCCTTCCTCCTGCCTTCCTTTCTTCCTTTATTTCATTTTACCTGTAACTGGCTTGAAACTCAGACTTTCCTTTTTTTAATGAGTTTCGAGTTTTACCACAGGGTCATCTTGTTAAACGGTTATTCTCTCAATATGGCAGCAGAGCTGTGAACACAGAAGTTATAAAAGGTAACATAACTGGGAAGTTGCTTGCTTACTTTGTTGGTTGATTTTAAAACCAAATTCAACATCTCAGATTACAAGTGCGGTATTAATATTTATTGAACACCTAATAAGTGCTAGTCATTTTCTAGGGCACCACACAAATATGTAAGTTGATTTAAGGAAGTATTCCAATTGGCATCATTCTGGACCATTTATGCAACAACTGTACATCTACTAACTGCATCTCTGCAAATAATGTGCAACGGATGGTCCTCTCCTCCCCTCATCCCACACCCAGTTGTGCCACCAACACCTGAAGCAGATGAAACACTTCAGCAATTGAAAGGGTGAATATAACGAAATACCAAGTATGTTTCACAAATTTTCAGAGGCATGAACAAGATGAGCTATCTTTGAGATGATGGGCAGGATATGGATGACATAGAAAGGCTGGGATATTTTAAACCATAGCCATTGTGTACTGGAACAAACACAGAACTGAACCCCTGGGTCTAACTGTCACGGAGAAGGAAGAAAAGAGAATCTTTGAATCGGAGCTGTATGGAGACCCAGAGGCTGGGTGGGAGTGGGGGAGCAGGGAAACACGTCTCTGAGGATCTACACCACTGGCTCACGTGCTACTGCCAGTTTCTCTGGATTGGTTTAGACGTGAAATCATAACGATGGCAAGCTTCTTTATAAAGCGTTCTATGAGTATTATTATTTGTAATAACTCCATCATTATAATGCTTTTCAAAATACGAAGTCTCTAAGAATCAGTGTTCTCTATTATCACTGAAGTAAGTCCCTGTCTCAAAAGCAATCCTCAGCTAACCAGCCCCATCCGTCCAAGTTAAATTGGAAAGTACTGATGTTGGCATAAGCCACAAGGCCTTTAAGAGACGTCTTCTTTAGTCTGTGAATATGCTAAACAAATATGAGGAAGTGATGATTTAATTAAAAAATTTTCTCTGAAAGCCAAACACTACGTTGAGATGTTTCTATTGTTTATAGGTATAAAGGCAACCAACGGGTTGATGCCATTTTATCATGCCTCTTGAAAGTAAAGGGAAAGAGCCTGGTAATTTTTAGTTTGGATGCGTGCTTGAACGAAATCTATCATAATGTATCTTATAACCCTCAAAGCTGTGGCAGGTCGTATGCAGGACCAGACCGACCCAGAATCAGAAAGCCCCGGACAGTTGGGTGTGTTGTAAGGGATCTCAGGAGACGACAGTCCAGTTCTCTCACCTCTCCCAAATCCCGTGCTCTTCATGCAAAGTGGCTGGATAGTAGCCTGGTCCTGGCTGCCACGCTCTTAACCTGCACCTCCCACCATACCTGACACTTTGTCAGATTCACTCACTTACATAACAAAATATACCTATGGAGAAGAAATTCGAACCCACAGTGAAAAGACAAACAATTTCAGCAGTCACGAGCAGAACTGCCAGTTGAGAAGGGAAGGCAGATGTGTAAGAGCTATGAGGTTATTTAATTATAAATATGGTGAATTCTCTGCTTCCCCTCTTACACAGCCCACATACAGCACAGCGAAAGAGGCAAGCATATGTTGTATAAAATATGCTGTGATTCATTTAAGTTACATTCACCTGCTGTGTCCAACAGCAAAATCCAGTCAGCTCAAGAGTTACTACGTTCCATTAGAAATCAAAGTAGAACTGCATAAGGCTTTGATATATAATTTATATTTTTTCCCACTATTTTTATTTTTCCTTTGCCCTTTCCATATTCATGCCAATAGTCACTACTTCAGGTATAGAAAGTAAAGTGGCCTTTGCCCCGTCTGGCTTTTGTTTCTAAAAATAAAATGTAAGCTGTTGATAGAGGATACATAGGGAGAAATATTTGCAGGAACAAGTGGAGTTTGGAAAAAGTAGGAGGAAGACAGAGGTTTCCCCGGAAAGGGAGGCCCTGGGGCAGGGAGGAGTCAAATGCAGCCTCCAGGGAGGCAGCAGGAGCCTAATGCAGAATAGCTTCGGGTAATAGGGAGGAAGGAGGACAGGAGGCTTCAGAGGGCAGCCAGGCTGGAAGGGACGAAGCACATCAGCACATTCTCTGTAGGATACAGTCAGCAAACCACTGTCTTCACTCCGTGCCCTGCTAGGATCCTCCCTATCACTTGGCAACATCTCAGAGAGATCCCGTAGCATTTCTGGTCATTTCAACCACAGCTACAGTCTTATCTTTAGGTACACCTAAGTCTTACTTTAATTTTCTTATTCAAACTAAAGCTTCTCTCTTCTCAACTGAAGCCTGACTTCTGGTTTTGTTTGGGTACCAGGAGTAGGAAGTGCAGGCTGTTTCTACTGAGGTCTTCTTCTCAACTCCAGATCTCAATACCACATCCCCTTCACACCTCAAATGGGGAAAGGAGGGAGGAAAGCAAAAGAAAAGGCCTTTTTACTTAGCTTTTGCTGTTTGTGGTTCTGTCTCAATGGTCATTAAAATGTAGCCTCTCTTGGGTTGTATTTTCAGATTATTTAAATGCCTCCCCACCAGAGAATTCTTTTTTTTTTTTTTTTTGAGACGGAGTTTCACTCCTGTTACCCAGGCTGGAGTGCAATGGCGTGATCATGGCTCACCGCAACCTCCGCCTCCTGGGTTCTGGCAATTCTCCTGCCTCAGCCTCCTGAGTAGCTGGGATTACAGGCACGCGCCACCATGCCCAGCTAATTTTTTTGTATTTTTAGTAGAGACGGGGTTTCACCATGTTGACCAGGATGGTCTCGATCTCTTGACCTCGTGATCCACCCGCCTCGGCCTCCCAAAGTGCTGGGATTACAGGCTTGAGCCACCATGCCGAGCCCCTACCAGATAATTCTAATCTGCACCATCCCCTGTGAGATACCTTCCAAATGATCTCTTACCAACTTTCTCAGCTTCTGCCCTCTCGTGATGACCCACAGTCTCTTTCTGCTTGCTGGCGACCTTTCACTTTAATAGGTGGCCTCTGGGATGGCTCAAACCTGGATCCTCCCAGTATCCACTTAGTGGTGTGAAAAATCCCAGAACAATGGCACGTTTGGGGCTGGAGGAGACTTCCAAGAAAGGCAGAGGATAAATTTTCCTCCAAAAAATGAATGATGGGAATCCTAGAGTCAGAAATTAAGTTCAGTTATAGAAAATAAATGGGTATATCTTGCACAGTTAGGGTTATGGTTTAAGAATCCTACCTGCTATGCAAAAATAGTCACTTATGTGAATGTTTTCCCCTGGAATTACATAACACATGGCCCTAATCATCTATTAGTGTAGACCAATAAGGTTTTGCTTATTGCAATACATTTCCCTGGACTTCCTTAGATAGTTGCAGAGGAGAAGAAGTCAATTGCCATTATCCTATAAGAGGATGAAGGCATACTTTTCAACAGCTTGTAACTTTATAAATCATGATATTCAATAACGAGTATCTAGCCCGGGTGCAGTGGCTCACATCTGTAATCCCAGTACTTTGGGAGGCTGAGGCGGGTGGATAACTTGAGGTCAGGAGTTGAAGACCAGCCTGACCAGCATAGTGAAACCCTGCCTCTACTAAAAATACAAAAGTTAGCTGGGCATGGTGGTGAGCATCTTTAATCCCAGCTACTCAGGAGGCTGAGTTGGGAGGATTGCTTGAACCCAGGAGGTGGAGGTTGCAGTGAGCCAAGGTTACCCCACTGTACTCCAGCCTGGGTGACAGGGTGAGATTCCATCTCAAAAACAACAACAAAGTATCTTCTGGTTTTAATTCAAAGGTTAAAAAACAGAATTTTCTTTAGTAGAGCAAAATAGAGACAGATTTATTTCCCTCCTACCCCTTCCAGTGTCCCCTTCCTTCTCTCATCAATTGATCAGTTGCTCAAAACCTTGAGTCACTGCTAATCACTCAGTGTGACAAAGCAGGCTTCTGTTTGCCATCTACTTCCTAGTTTTACCTTGTCCTTGCTGTGGCAGCAGAGAACCACCATTTTTTGACAATTTTCTATCCTATTAACATTCTTCATTAATTTTCAAGATAGTTAGGAAGAAAGCCTTTTCCTCTGCTCTGGGGAAAAATTCTGTTACCTGGGCATTTGCCCAATCTTAATAACTGTTCTAAAAGAACAAAACTTGATGCTTAAAAGTAGTGATTCTGCTGTGTCACTGTATTCCACTTCGTCTCTAAAGAGCTATTAAATGCTGCTGGGTCAACTTTGACATGCTTAGTTGACAGGAAAAAAGAGAACAAAGAAAACACACCTACATAACAGGTCCGAAAATTAAAGAGAAGGCAGCGTGGTTGGGGGTCTCTCAAGAATCACACATTTGTGTATTCTGTCTCTCACTCTGGCTTTGCGATTTGTCAAATCTTTTTGATTTTTCAGTTACTCATCTATGTATCTTTACAAAAGTAACAAAACCTAGACCTAGCAAACTCTGTTAACATTCTTAAGAGAGAGACAGAAAGCAAGGAAGGTGGAACAGAAATAGAGAAATGGCTGTTTGGAACTCACACGGAATATATTTTTGGGAAAATGAAATGGTTTCATAACAATTTTGGGTCAATGGTTTATGCTCCTCTTCCAAGGATCATACTCCAGTTGGTTCCAAGTTCTTTTACAATTGTCCTCAAAGTTCCCTAAACACTCATAAAGGCCTTTTCAGTGAAATTGGCAGATAAAAACTCTCATTCTTTAAATGTGTTCAAAAACACATTTTATAAACTAATTATATATCTAAACCTGCTAATTTTTCCTGATAAATTAGATGTTAGGCGTGTAGATCTTATGCCATCATCATTTCCACTGATTGCTGACAGAAATATTAGGGATTCAATATTGTAGAATACAATTAAATAAAACAATTTCAAATGGATGGAGGAGGGCATTCTGTCCTGATGTGAATCATTTTATTTCAGCAGAAGTTATTACACACATATATTTACTAGTCATTCACATGTACCCCAGACACTTCATGTGCTATACAAAACATAGTGGTGGGCTGAGGAATATCCCATGCTATTGTACTCAATGGTAATTAACATCAAAATCCTGGAAACAGTACAGAGTGGGCAGCACACCCAGTTTGATTTAATCATTGGCAGCATCTTCTACCGGGCAGCACATTTGAGTGGCAGTCATGTGTTCTAAATTCTATTCAGGGCAATCCTTTCCTTGAAGGAAATCACATTCTCGACTCCTTGATTTCTCCAGCATTTGAAACTGGCAGAAATGCTTGGGGAGAAAGAACATTGGTAGAGATTCTCAAGATCTTGTTTCATCAGATCTTTCAGTTTCATACCAATTTATAATTCATATATTAACTCAGCAGTTCTTAAACCCATTTGGGGAATCTCTAGCCTTAAAACCTTTAAAGTATCTGAGGAGTCTCATTATCTCCACAAGGTAATATAAGTAGAGCAGAATATAACACTCTTCTACCATACATTACGTTTATATAATTATATTTGGTTTTATTTTACAGAGTCTACATCACTTTCAGCTTTTTAACATAAATGTCTATACTTGCAAATATTAATTTTTAATAGTTAAATAGTAAGCCAGGGTTCTGGCCTAAATTTGAGGAGAAAGACAAAATAGGAACTTCTTAGATGAGCACAATATAAAACAGAAAATGCAGTGTTTTCAATTCCGACTGCATGTTAGAATTACCCAAAATCATTTTAAAAACATCAAATTCTTGGTCCTCTCTCTAAACCAATTAAATCAAACTTCCTTGGAAGCTTGTATATCAGCATTTTATGAAGTTATATTTCTAATGTAACCAGAACAGATAGAACTAAGCAGAAGAAGTAGGCACCTAAGGTCACCAATCAAAAAAGGACTTCATCTGGGAAGGATCTGAATTTGAGTCTCCTGAGGGTCCCTTACCTGAGACATTCCCTACTCAGCGGCTTTGTGTTGTCAATCTGGAGAATATTCAACAAGTCCTGCATTATAAGCGCTTTTCAGCACTCCGGTAAATTGCTTTTCATGTTTCATTCCTGAGGAGAGATGTAAGAGAAAAAGCTGTATCACATGAACTAATATATATCGAGCACTTGCTCTGTGTGAGACACCATGCAAGATATAAAAACACAGACATGCTCCCTGCCTCCAAGGAGCGTCTTTCCAGTGAGTTGGAAGGATAATGATACAGTGAAAAATACTCATGCTCCATGTCATCCCACATTTTCTCTTTCAAACCATCCTTCTTGACACCTTCGCCTTTAACACAACTTAAGGACTATTTCGAGACAGTCTGTGACTAGTTGTCATTTGGTGGATCAAAGTTGCCAAGCTGGGGTTTTGGAAAAAAAGAGATCACTATCAAAGGGCTGGCCTTGGAAGGCTCCGGAGGCGGCTTAGATGTGAGCTGAGTTTGATGAGCAGACTGGCTATAGAAAAGTGACAGAAGGGTGTTCTTGGTCCTGCAGATGAGTGTCTTTCCTTGGTGTCACTGTTGTTAGGTAGGAAAGTCAGAGACAGGTCTGGTTTGCTGACACCTCATTGCCTTTGTGGGGTCCACCATCTCCAAAATAAGTGATACTTCACGTGAGTCAACTTCCACAACCGTCTCTGTAAGGAAGGCTCTGTTCACACAGCCATACTGTTCACACACTCCTCCTCGTGACAACCTGGCAGCCTTTACCAGGCTAACGCAATGACATTGTATCTAAAGAAGACGCACTTGGCCACTGCAGTGGCTCATGTCTGTAATCCCAGCACTTTGGGAGGCCAAAGCAGATGGATCACTTGAGGTCAAGAGTTCAAGACCAGTCTGGCCAACATGGTGAAACCCTGTCTCTACTAAAAATACAGAAAAAATTAGCTGGGTGTGGTGGTACACATTTGTAGTCCCAGCTACTTGGGAGGCTGAGGTGGGAAAATTTCTTGAACCTGGGGAGTGGAGGTTGCAGCGAGCTGAGATTGCACCACTGCACCCTAGCCTGGGTGACAGGGTGAGACTCCATCTCAACAAAAGTGAAAAAATAAAGAAGGAACACTAAGTCTGAAGACACAGTTGTTTGGACACTACATTACAATATATGACAAACAACATTTCATATTTCCAGATTTTATAGACCACCCTGTGGTCACCTAAGCTTATTAAAAGCTAATGTTTTGGGAGAAGTTAGCTGCCATCAACCACACTTATCAAAAATGGGATAAATGAAAGGCATCAGAGAATCGGTAGTGAAAGAGAGAGGAGGTGCCCACAGCAGGAGGTGGAGTACCAAGACGAAAGGGAGGGGATATGCAGAAGACTGGGAGAGAGCAAACACGTGCTGCCTGCTTCAGAGTCTTTTGGAGACTTTGCAGGGATAATCCTGGAGTTTCCCTAGAGCTGCAGCTTACCAAGCCTGGCTGTACATTGGTGCAGCCTGAGGAGGTACTTAGTGAGTCAGAATCACTGAGATGGGACCCAGGAAGCAGAACTCTTCAAAGTGCCACAGCTGGTGCTGATGTGCTGGGATACACAGCTCTAGAACAGTCCTTGCAGGACAGACCTGGAATGAAGCATTGCAGGCCCTCCCACCAGCAGTTTGATCTAAGGTACCACAGAGGCTGCAAGGATAAGAATTCCAAAGTTCTGGACAGTGGTTATCAACCTCCAAAATGCTTAAGAATAGCCTGTTCAAATGAGAACACGTGGACACAGGGAGGGGAACATCACACACTGAGGCCTGTTGGGGGGTGGGGGGGTAATGGGAGGGAGAGCATTAAGACAAATGCCTAATGCATGCAGGGCTTAAAACTTAGAAGACTGGTTGATGGGTGCAGCAAACCACCATGGCACATGTGTACCTATGTAACAAACATGCACATTCTGCACATGTATCCAGAACCTAAAGTAAACTAATTCAATTTAAAAAAGAAGAATACCCTGTTCAATGCCAGTTCCTGGGTGCCAGACCAGAGGGTTATGATTCAGCATGTCTTGGGTTCAGGCCAGGAACCTGCATCTTCAACAAATTCTCCAAGTGAAATGGATGCGGGTCATCCAAAGAACACAAACACTGTGCTGCTGTGTTACCCGGGGGTGAATCACAAACCATTTTCCTGAGTGAATTGACAATAACTGAGTCAGATGAGCCAGGGCACTCAGTCCTCCTGCGGGGAGGATTTGGTAAGGCACACGCAGCCCCCTCTTTTCCACTATGCAGGAAGCATGGAATGATGATTTGTACATACTACATAGGGCACACACAGCTTCCTCGCTAGGAAAAGTGGTTCTCTTTTCCTCTTTTTTTTTTGTGAGGAGGGAAATATGTTAGCTTCTGGGATGGATCAGACAGCTTGGGAATAAGAGTTGTCAACTGAGCAGAGGAAATGCATGATTTTACAAACCTGTGATAGTTTCTCTCAAGTTTTACTTGGTGATGCTTCTCTACAGGGGAGTTTAACTTTCTTCCTCAAAAGGTTTTGCAAAATATTGAGATACATTTCTTTGAAAATAATTATTTTGTTTTTCCTGAATATTTATTTTAACACCAATAATAAAGTGACTTAGAATGTATTCATAAAGAAATGGGCCAGGCGCAGTGGCTCACGCCTGTAATCCCAGCACTTTGGAAGGCTGAGGCGGGCAGATCACAAGGTCAGAATATAGAGACCATCCTGGCCAACATGGTGAAACCCCATCTCTACTAAAATTACAAAAAAGTTAGGTGGGCATGGTGGTGCGTACCTGTAGTCCCAGCTACTCAGGTGGCTAAGGCAGGAGAATCTCTTGAACTTGGGAGGCAGAGGTTGCAGTGAGCCAAGATCGCATCACTGCACTCGGCCTGGCGACACAGAGAGACTCCATCTCAAATAAATAAATAAACAAACAAACAGTAAACATAGTCACTAAATTTTTTTAAAATATTTTATTTTTAGTTTCGTTCTTGTTACCCAGGCTGGAGTGCAATGGTGTGATCTTGGCTCACCGCAACCTCCGCCTCCTGGGTTCAGGCAATTCTCCTGCCTCAGCCTCCTGAGTAGCCGGGATTACAGGCACGCGCCACCATGCCCAGCTAATTTTTGTGTTTTTAGTAGAGACGGGGTTTCACCATGTTGACCAGGATGGTCTCGATCTCTTGACCTCGTGATCCACCCGCCTCGGCCTCCCAAAGTGCTGGGATTACAGGCGTAAGCCACCGCGCCCGGCCCAATTATTTTTAAGTAGCTTGAAATCTTTATAACAAGAATTCTTTTCTTATGTGTGTATTCTATATACATAGTTATGATCATCCGCAAAACCTATAACAAAGGGAAAACCAGTAGGTGGCAGTGTTTGCTACTTTTTTACAAATTAGTTCAGTGAGGTCTGATTCCCCTTACCCCAAAACCTATTTGTTTTCAGATTAGTATAAATCTGATTTCAATTTTTTAAAAGCATTACTTGTAAGGAGCCCAATCATTTTGTCCTTTTCTGAGCCCATATTGAGTGATTCAGTCACAATTTATTGAATAAGAAAAGTATTTTAAGGATTATGAATCTTGTCTGAGAGTAGAAAGCATTTAACTTGATCCTTTTCTTTCAGTGTTCCTGGAGCTGCTGTTTTTCTCTCCCCCGCACTGTCCCCATACACATTACAGTGCCATTTCATCAAAAAATATGGAAGTTAAAAATCAATTTCAGGCTAGAATTGCATTTGTGTTTAAATGAAATTATGTTTGTACTGGGATTACACCTAGCTGTTCTCTAATATTATTTTTTAAACATTACAATACATTTATGAACAAATACTTTATTGTGTCTTTGACATGGGAACTAATATATAATAGAAGTTGGTAGGTCACTGAAATCAAAAGGGACACAGCTACGGGCTTTGGAGTTCTAGTCACAGCTCCAGTCATGTAACTCTGGGTATGGTAATTAACTTTTCTGATGAATTTTATCGTATGCATACTTGTGATAATAATGCCTGCTCCATAGGGTATTACAAAAATGAAATTAGATAATGTACAGCATCCAGTAAAATGCATTATATATAGTAAGTGGTACTCAATAAATGGTATCTGGTTTGGGTTTTGTTTGTTTTGTTTTGAGACAGGGTCTCAGTCTGTCACCTGAGCTGGAGTGCAGTGGTGCAATCACATCTTGACTTCCTGGCTCAGGTGATTCTCCCCCTTCAGCCTCCCAGGTAGCTGGGACTACAGGTGCATGCCACCATACTCAGCTAATTTTTTGTAGAAGTAGGGTTTGCCATGTTGCCCAAGCTGGTCTCAAACTCCTGGGCTCAAGCAATCCGCCCACCTCAGCCTCCTAAAGGGCTGGGATTACAAGCGTGCACCACCGTGCCTAGTACCACCCTGCCAGGTATTTGTTTTTTATGCTGTTATATCAAATTCAATCTCCTATAGTCAGACATACTCTATAGAAAACATCATTCAAGAACTTCAGAAAAATTAACTCCATAATTTTCATTAGCAATACACTTAGTCCCAACTTTCCTCCAACCTACGTGATGTGAATTTACTGTGTTTTCTCATGATTAGCACCAAGCCTATATTTTTAAGCTTCCTGGGTTTTAGAGGCACAGAGAGACAGTTCAACAAGCATCATTTACGGTTGAAGGTTAAAGTAACTGTACCCTATAATCTCCTACTCAGCTGCCAAGACTAAATTTAATACAGAGAGGTGAACACACAGCTGAAACATTTAGCACAGTATCTATTTTTCCCATCTTTGTTTAAGATTGTGAAAATTATAGATTGTCCACAAATGTTGGTACTTCTAGTTAGTGAGTTTCCCAGCATCAGGGCACTAAATACATCAAAGTGCTAAGGTATTCTACATTAAAGGGTGATTATCTGGCAGCTTTCAATTTAATTAAAAATCAGAAGCCAAGCAGGAAAAGATTAACAAGATGAACTGGAATATCAAGGAGAAAGAAATACCTCAAGTACTAAAGAGAAAAGAAAAAAAAAAATCACCCTTACAGCAACTTGAATTTTCTATATTTATCCATGTGTGTTTGCTTCACTGGGTTGTCAATTTTAATTGGTCTGCAACATGCTGTGGTTCTAATGTATCCCGAATTTCAGCTGTTACTTCTGACATCTATCAGAGTATCCCCAAATTCAGTCCATTCCTAGTGAATAATAAGGGTTTCTCTCATTATAGAAAGAAACAGCTTATTAGATCTATTGTTAGCTTTTATACCTGATGACACAACCCTTTAGAGGTGTAGAAAATGGGAAACTGTCTCTTTCACAAACCGTATTTGCTTTCCTAAGAGCAAGGATGATTCGTCAAAGTTGGCCCAATGCTGACTGAGATTTTGTAAAGGTTAAAACCAAGGCAGGTCTATACCAAATGTCCTAGGGTCACCACCAAAACTCATGTCTTTCCAATGCAATTATGTTTTGATTGTGAAGGCTATTTTTCAAAAGAAGAGAATCCTACTCTGCCTGGGTGTACATATGTGTGTGAAGTACATATATTTTTATAAACCTTGATAGTTTTACATTTTGAGAGGCTACATGCTATACGGAAAAGAGCATAGGCCTTGGAGAAAGACAGATTTAGATTCCTAGACAGGTTCCAGCATTTATCAGTTTTCTTACCTTGGGAACTTATTTAACCTTTCTGAAGCAGAGCTTTGTCATCTATAAAAAATGAGAATAATAATCCATGCCCTACAGGAAGTGATCGGTGTATTTTATCACAATGCCTGAAATGTAGGAGATGTTCAATACTTGATTAAAGGTTCACATTGAGCATAGGTGAGTCCTTCTGCGGCTTCATATATGAAAATCTGGACTTAGAGCAACAAAAAAGTACTGTGGGTAATTATTTTAGAATATTATTTTAAGAGAAATAACAGAATTACTTTAATAAGCATCTATTAGCACATTTAAAATTTAACAAAAGCAACATGGTGCGAAATATTAGGTATAGTGAAATATACCGGTAGAATTAAAAGAACACCAAAGGACAAGACATTGTATTATTTCTAAGCCATTCATTTTTTCACTCCTATTAATAAATATGACTCCACCACCACACACACACACACACACACACACACACACACACACACTGGAATAACACCCACAAGTATTTTTGTTTGTTTGTTTTACTTTATTTATTTATTTACTTTTTGTTTGTTTGTTTTTGAGATGTAGTCTTGCTCTGTTGCCCAGGCTAGAGTGCAGTGGTGCGATCTCGGCTCACTGAAACGTCTGCTTCCTGGGTTCAAGCAATTCTCCTGCCTCATCTTCCCTAGTAGCTGGGACTACAGGCATGTGCTACCATGCTGGCTACTTTTTATGTTTCTAGTAGAGATGAGGTTTTGCCATGTTGGTCAGACTGGTCTCAAACTCCTGTCCTCAAGTGATCTGCCCATCTTGGCCTCCCAAATTCTGTTTTACTTTAAATAGAACTGGTTGATAGTTAGGTCATTTAATTTTTAAATTTAGCTAGTGTCAATATGTATTTAACATGCATATAATACAAATATGTTACACATTCATACATATGTTGCATACACATATTCCCTAGCTCTGTTCAGAGATGTCAGTTAATATGTGACTAATCAGTATATAAAAATTAAAGGTAAAGAAAAATAAACATAAAGGAGTTAAGGGTCATGGGGTAAAGAGCTGGGATTCTCTTTCTCCTGTAACTGTCTCTGCATGTCCCTCAGACATTTGACTTAATATGAGAAGTTGACAAACTACTTACAAATCTTAGATGGCTTTATTAAAGGGGTGATAAAATTGAATGACCACATGTTGACAGTGAATGCACTAACGAATCCAGGATTTTATATTCCATAATTATTCAAAATGTTATTAGAATACATTCTCATAAGGTCTTCACTTTAAATAAGCTTTTCTAAGATAAATAATTTGATGTTTTGTCAGTTTTTCTGAAAAATGAATAACTGAACTAAAGATATGAGGCTAGCTGTGATACAACAATATGTATGTTTAAGAGAGGCTGTGGGTGAGAAAGGATTGATGGTCTCTTGAGTTATGATTCTGAGAAATAAGACGTACTGAGTCCAACCAGCAGCTTCCTTAATGAACCATTTTGAAAAGCTATTTAGCTCAAATGCTACTAAAAGACCAAAATGCATCTGCAAACTTACAGTTTATATAGAAGAGATGCTGAGGATGCTGATATGGCCTCTAAGCTAGTGCACATCTCAAATAAATTTGTACATTGTCATTTGATGTCGGCACAATCAAGCACTGTAGGGCATTCCTAGCAACTAACATGTGAGCACTTCCTTCAGCCCAAATCCAGCATGGCTAAGATGGTTACTGACTGTCTCCAGCCACATTTAAGGAAAACAGCCACTGAGAAATGCACAGTCATTCTCTTACCCTTCTTTCACTTTCTGTGACTCCCCAACTCTCTTAGTATAAAATCCTGCTTGTGTGCCCAACATTCTCCAAAGCTCAGCATAACACACAAATGTCTTAAAACTCTTACCTGCCATCAGCACACACAGGACGTGAGTAGCAGACTCTCAATTGTAAGTCATACGCATCCTGGTATCAGTGTCTGGCTTCGGGGGTTTTCTTGACAACTCGCAAGGTTTAAATAAACATATCACATAGTTTCTTAATGAAATGAAAGGTTAAGCTTAAACTTTTTAGGGCTCTTCCATTGATTGCATTTTGCATGATATAATTAGGTTTATTAAAGAAGTACCTATGTACCTGAGCTACTGAACAGAAGTAGCAGCAGTTGGGAGAATGATTTGAATGGAAAGTAGTACTGAAAATTGGCATTACAAGTTTCGCTAAATGAAACAGAAAATTAACAATATGTAACGGTCTTTGTGGGTTGAGTAGCAGCCAAGATGGTAAGGATGTCAGGTCTTGCCACGGATTCCATAGTTAGTTCATGAGTTCTGGTGACTTGATGTTATAATACTAATTATTAATTTATTAATTTTAATTAAACAACTATTTACTAAGCACTTGCTGTGGGCCAGGGTCAGAGTTAAGTTCTTCCACACAAAGGTAACAAAACAGAAGACCCATATTGCTATGAAGTTCCCACAGCATTAGTTGAGAAAAGCAGGGAACTTAGCATATGATCCGGCAATCCCACTCTTGGGTAATTACTCAAAGGAAAAAATATTCACTATCTGCACCCCCATGTTTATTGCAGTGCTTATAATAGCAAAGATATGGAATCAACCTAAGTGTCCACCAGCAGAAAAAGGAATGAAGAAAACGTGACAATGAAACTCCGTGATACACAGCAACATGGATGGAACTAGAGATCATCATGGCGAGTGAAATAAGCCAGGCACAGAAAGACAGATGCTGCATGTTCTCATTCATATGTGGGAACTAAAAATGTGAATCACATGGAGGTAGAGAGTAGAATGACAGATACCAGAATCTGGGAAGAGTGAGTGGGTGGGAGGGCATAAGAAGAGGCTGTAAGAACGCAGAGTTAGGCAGAGGGCCAAGTTTTAATATTCAATAATGGGCGACTAGAGTCAACAACAGAATATTATATATTTCAAAATAGCTAGAAAAGAGCACTTGATATGTCCCCGACACATAGAAACGACAAATACTCAAGGCAATGGACACTCGAAATACCCTGATTTTATTATTACACAGTCTATATATGTAGCAAAATATCACATGCACTCCATAAGAATGTACAAATAGTTGTACCAGTTTAAAAACAGAAGAGCAGAGTAGAGATCCTGTCGTCTGGGATCTTCCTATTGACGTGGACAAGGCACTTAATCTCTCAGTATCACTTTCCACTAGCATACGAGGACAGCAAGAGGGTAACAGTAAAACTGCTCTGCCTGGCTTTCTCTCAGTGTCGGCGTGATGTACAAATGAGACAATCGATATGAGAATGCTTTGAAAATTGTAAACCACTCGCTTGATTTTCACCTTGCTATAGACAGAAATAATAATTTCCACCTGTTCACCTCATGCAGATGCTGTTGCTTCTTGGCATTTATTGAACAACAATGCTCTCTCTCTGATTTACAAATAGAATTAGACAGAGTTCCTGCCCTGTGATTTTAAACTAGGCAGACATGCATGATAAAAAGATGAGAAAACATTCAAGGTAGACTTTTGCAACGATCATTAGTGTGTTTACAACAGGCTTCTGCATTTTTTAGATGGAAAGTACTATGGGCGTTTTTCATAATTCCTAGGATATTTGCTTATTGTGAAAAACGATAATCTGTGTGATTTAAAAACAAGAAGAAAAGGAAGATACAAGAAGATAGGAAAAAAGTGAAAGTGGAAAGAAGGAAAGAAAGAGGCATGGGGCAGGTAAGTCCAAAAACTCTGTTGAACATCTTATCACACGCTTTCCATTATACTGAGTCCTAGACGGGGGAAACATTGACGTAGGCGTGAGATGAACAACAACTCAATTTGCAAGTGGACAGTTTGCTTTGCTCAGTAAACCATGCCAAGTAGTTCCACTCATGGTTCACTATGATATTATTACTTAGCTTTGAAAATATTAACACTAAATATAGTAACAACTGTAGTAATACCCCCAAATACATTAGCATTTGTACAATGCCTCAGATTTTTCAAAGTTTTTATGCAAACATTTTAATTTAATTCTCATAATAACTTTGTGGGATGAGCATAATCATTATCTCTGATTTAGAGATGAAAAAGTTGGGACAGAAGTTGGCGAAATAATTTACTCGAAGTAAGACAGTAAGGAGACCCACGGCTTGAACCTAGGTTTTCTGACTTGAAGATATGTGCAGCATTATTATTATTATTATTATTATTATTATTATTTGAGACGGAGTTTTGCTGTTGTTACCCAGGCTGGAGTGCAATGGCGCGATCTCGGTTCACGGCAACCTCCGCCTCCTGGGTTCAAGCAATTCTCCTGCCTCAGCCTCCCGAGTAGCTGGGATTACAGGCGTGCACCACCATGCCCAGCTAATTTTTGTATTTTTAGTAGAGACGGCGTTTCACCTTGTTGACCAGGATGGTCTCGATCTCTTGACCTTGTGATCCACCAGCCCAAAGTGCTGGGATTATAGCTGTGAGCCACCGAGCCCCGCCCGATATGTGCATTATTTATCTTCATTTCACAAAAGTAAATCCATGGTCTAAAATAAAGCAGTATCATAATACTGCTTCGCTACGGAATAAAGACTGCTTTATTATGGTTGGGGAGAAAAGAAACTCTGGAAAATAAATTTAAAAGGAAATTCAAAGCAAGAGTTGAATGTGGAAACATTTTCCTTCATACTCCTCATCTTAATCTAGTTCTAGAGTTTACAAATCAATTTCATTGGCTTCCAGAGTGATGCAATCATTAGAAGCATTTTATAAAATGATTCTTCCAGACAAACACTGCCTCCTTAAGGAATGTCACTGTTTAGGTTTCATCGTGGACTGTGGTTCTGTGCATGCACAGCACAGGTTTCTTTCATATTTGTTAGGATGCTCTAGAGAGAACCTTGGTACAATATTCACTAAAAAGTTTAGACCACTTATTTTTATATAATAATAGGTAAGCATGTGTAAAAGTGGCATCTAAAAAGACAGTAAAAATGGTTTTAGAGAAAAGTATGACAAAGTGACAATCGACGTTTCAGTTTCAAAAATTAAACAGGATTCTAGTTAATTGTATTAATGACAAGACTAGACACAGAAAACATATACACATCCAAATAATTAAACATGGTTGTTAGCAAAACTTTAACGATTTCCTTGAAATCCAACAGTCTTCTGGTCCAAGAACAGATTACTTTATAACCCCTTTGCCAAAGTCAGGGTAAAAGATCTCTCTCTCCATCACTCCACAGTAAGAACAATATCTTTAACATTAACACAAGATCTTTTACTACAATAAGAACAAAATCTAGTTTCTCCTCTCTTGGACTAGTATCTCCATTCTGTAATCTAAAATGCAGATTGTCTTACTAAAGCAGCTGCTAGAAACCAATTCCATTTCTTTACCCTTTCATTTTTTTCTCCTATAATTATCGCAGAACAAAACTACCAAAAATGTATCAGTATAAAACCACAATCTGGAGTTTCTATAGCATCAGAGAATCTTTTGACTAGAAGGGTACTTGATTGATCTTCAGTGTCTGGCTTTAGGAAGGACTGTGCATAAATACTTTTGAAGAAAAACTATAAAGATCTTCAGAGAAGACAATTCCACCATCTTTCTTATTAATTCATGTTGGGTACAATCACTTTCATTGTCAGGAAGCTCTGTATACTTTGATTAAATCCCTCATGCCACAGATTAAGAAATATATACAGACTGAATCTCTAAATGTGAAAATTTGACTCATAAAATGTTTTAGATATGGAAAGAACTTGAACTCATTTATTTCAAAAACTTGTGATTTTTATAACATGAAACTCACCAAATGTTTCTGGCTGGGTCATATGAAAGAGGCATTTCCTTAATGAGAGGACCTTCATGGTCTGAGGCTCCCTCCACAGTTTTGCAGTTTTAAAAGCTGAGGAGTGGGCTGGGCACGGTGGCTCATGCCTATAATCCCAGCACTTTGGGAGGCCTAGGTGGGCAGATAACCTGAGGTCAGGAGTTCGGGACAAACCTGGCCAACATGTTGAAATCCCATCTTTACTAAAAATACAAAAATTAGCTGGGTGTGGTGGTGTGCGCCTATAATCCCAGATACTTGGGAGGCTGAGGCAGAAGAACTGCTTGAACCCGGGAGGCAGAGGTTGTAGTAAGCCGAAGTCATGCCACTGCACTCCAGCCTGGGTGACAGTGAGACTCCGTCTCAAGTAAATAAATCAATAAATAATAAAAAATACAAGTTGAGGAGTGGTCTAGCCCTGAGTAGTGGAATTGCGCTAGCTAAAATCACAGGAAATTGATTTACAAGCCTGGGAATATGGTGTGATGTGAGGACTGGGGAGCTGAGCCGAAGGAGGAAGAGCAGATGCGAATATTTTCTGCCGGGCTGTTCTTGTACAGATATCACTGTGTCTGAAAAACAAAGTTCCAGCAGTTATTTATTTAGAATGCAGCTTAGATATGGTAAGTTAGCAAAGAGAGAATTCATAATGAAACATAGATGTTCCTGCATCTATGTAATGGAGTTCTCTTTTGAACAGATAAGAATCTAGTCAGTCACACTGATAGAAACAGGAAGAGAGAGCTGACATCTTGATGAAATACAGAGAAAGCATACAAGTGACCTCCATGGTCTATCTGGCAGAGGAGGAAGGTAAACTCTACACACCCCTCCTATCCCTTGGGGATCAACTAAAGTGGCTGTATCCAAAATCAGTTAATGAGGGGTATGTCAACATTAGGGAAGATGGGAATGCTTCACATTGTCTCATTGCATCTTCATAGAAAGTCTTAGGAGATAGGGATTACATAATCTCCATTTTTACCAGAGGGTCAAAGTGAAAAAACGTACCCAAGTTCACTTGTGATAGAGCCATGGTCCAAATCCAGCTCAATCTGATCGTAAATCTCATCATACTTTTATTTCTCCATGCTTGCCTATCTTTCCATTCAATATTAATATTTGTTCTGATGATTCTGATTTGTGAATACTAAGTTAAGGGATTTACAGCATATTTGTTTTATTAGAACTGCCATCAAAGTATTTAAATGTAAAAATGTTTTGGGACTTATTTTCATTTTTCATCATTCTGGTCCATATGGTTGCATTATATTCAAGACTGGTTTCTGGTGACGCAGTCCAGGGAAATGGAAGTGCAGCCTCCATCTCTTTGGACTTTATCACACATGAGGGGCCTTCTGTGTCCACTCGACTCTCATAAACTTGGCTGTGGACCCATGGCCTCATCCTCTCTCTCAGTTTCAGTTTCTGTTTCTGCTCTCACCTCGTTTTTTAGATTTAATGCTATAAACTTGGCATTGCTGAATAAAGACTTTGCTCCCTCTTCCTGCCCAAGGTCACTTTTCTGCCCAAGGCGAACCTGTGCAAATACACCTACAGCACCCAGCACACAAAAAAGTCAAGACGAGGGCTCCTGTGCAATGAGCTCATCTTTCCAGTTGCTAAAACTCTCTAACTTGTTAAAAATGATGACTCTCTCTCCTTTGATTAATGCTAGAGACATAATACCAATTCTCTGATTCTTCTTTTGCAATTTAGCAGGCACCAAAACTTTCAATGCATATTATTATACCATGTATACACTTCCCAAGATACAGCTTGCCTCAGGTGTCACGTTTTATCTCATTGTTTCCTTGGAAGAGTTGCCTGAGTTGTACTTAGAACTTTCATAATTTACAATATAGTGTGTATATTCTACAGAGAACTCCTATAGATAATTAATCCCGCCTTGTTTTCTCTCCCTCCCTCTCCTTCCTTTTTTCTTCTATCAGTCTCTAGCTTTCATTTTAAGAGTGGCACTAGAATTCTTTCTCAGATTTGCAGAATGCGATGGGCTGAGATTAAAGCTGTTTTATTTTGGGAACTCGTATCCCTCTATGCAACCAGCATACTGGCAAAATTATAAACACTGTTAGACTTTTATTAATAATGATAGCTTCCTGGATAAACTAGTGCACATACTGAACTGCAGAAGTAGGAAATTCTATTGGAACTTTAGCCATCATGCGTATTAATTGTTAAGTATTGTTTATAGATTCTTCAAAGCAAAATAAAACAAACTTTCCAAAACTTGCCTGCAGCAATGGACATAAAATATGAATTCAAGTAATTCACCACCTCTGGGCCAAGCTTCTGCTGGGCCAGTATGTAGATGGTCACTCCAATGAACACTCTGGTTACTTATTGAAATCAAGAATCTTTTCTGCTCTCTCAGGGAATGCAGTACTAAGTCCAAGGTAAGCAGTGGATCTCATTTTGGGGGTGGAGGTTAAGTAATGCAAAGCACCTACAGAGTGGCCAGAGGCCAAGGAGCAATCAGCACAAGGTGAGATTAAGTTTTTAAAGGACCATTAAAAGTATTCATTATTAAAAGTGGAAAAAGTGGGGAAGTATGAAGAGAAGGTTTCAAGGATGACCAGTGAAAATTGTTTTAAAGGACTTGCTGAGCAAAGAGCCCATCTTGGAAAGAAAGTGTAGGAAAGGAAAAGAAACACATTTGAGCCTTTTTGTGAAAGTGTTTGTCTTTTTTTTCTAAAATGGTAACATTTAAAATGGCTGAATCTGGACTTGAATGACTTTTTGTTTTGTTTTGTTTTTTGAGATGGAGTCTAGCTGTCACCCAGACTGGAGTGCAATGGCACAATCTTGGCTCACTGCAACCTCTGCCTCCCAGGTTCAAGAGATTCTCCTGCCTCAGCCTCCCAAGTAGCTGGGACTACAGGTGAATGCCACCATGCCCAGCTAATTTTTTTGTATTTTTAGTAGAGACAGGGCTTCACCATGTTGACCAGGCTGTTTTCGAACTCCTGACCTCAAGTAATCCACCCACCCTGGCCTCCCAGAGTGCTGGGATTACAGGCGTGAGCGACTGTGCGGTTGACCTGAATGACTGTTTAACAAGAATAAATATATGCCAACAAAATGTCTGAAAGGATATGCACCAAAGTAGTAATTGTAATAAGTCCCTAAGAGGGTAATACTTCTGCGATTTTTTTGGGGGGGGAGACGGAGTCTTGCTGTGTTGCCCAGGCTGGAGCGCAGTGGCACGATCTCAACTTACTGCAATCTCTACCTTCCAGGTTCAAACAATTCTCCTGCCTCTCAGCCTACCACCTGTAGCAGGGATTACAGGTGCCCACCATCACACTTGGCTATTGTTTTTTCGTTTTTAGTAGAGACAGGGTTTTGTCACATTGTCCAGGCTGGGTTGAACTCCTGAGCTCAGGCAATCCACCCTCCTCGGCCTCCCAAAGTACTAGGATTAGAGGTGTGAGCCACTGCGCCTGGCCAATCTTTTTCTTTATGCATTTTTGTATTGCCTATTTTTTCTCCATAAGCATACACACTAACTTTACAATTGGAAAGTGGTGGGGAGGAGAGGACAGTGAACTATTTTTATTTAAAAGAAAACATTTTCACAGTTGGTATTAATCTGTAAAATGAATGTTCACATAGTTAAATTAGCAGGGCAAAGCACCATTGGGGAGGCAGAATCTGTGTGACAGAAACAAAACAGAGACTAATTAAAAACAAATGAACACAAAACTTGGTTTTGCAATAGCAGCAGAATTTATAGAATTACAGCACCTCTAGAATCATGAAATCCACAATTTCCTGCATGTGTCAGTTTCTGCCAACTTTCGGTTGTCTGTGGTTTTCTTAAAATATCCTTGGAAGGGACTCCCAGGAATCAGCTCAGTTCAACACTATAATAAAGATTTACAGAATTTCTACAGAAGCTTCCTATTCATCACTGTGTTCCAATTTTCTGCCACATACTTTTGATTTAGATCCAAAGTTTACAAAGATTTACTGAGTTCCTACAACAGGACAAAGGGAACCTTTTTCATGTTACTAATGTAACTTAATGTTACTTAATGAAAGCTTCTTAAGGAACCAATGAGGTAGGTGTTATTATCTACATTTCAAAGACAAGGCAAGTGAGGCTCAGAAAGTGAGGTGCCCAATCTCACACGGCAAGTTGTTGCCTGGGCTGGGATTTGAACTCAGATCTTATGATTCAGTATCCCGTGTTATTTTCATCCTGCGCTAAGACCACCTCTGGAAAAATCCAAAGATGTGACTAACAGTCCTAGCTTCCCCACATGAAGCCTCTGGGGCCCATTGGGAGGCAGTTTATATAAAGCATTCAATACATGGATGGCTGGGCTTCAAACAGCTCTAATTAAGTAAATGGCTTTATGTCAATTCACTCTATAAGTGCTTTTTGACTCTTCATAATTTTGTCAGGAATTGCATGAAGTTGTGTTTTTAAAAATTAATTAAAAATAATTCTGTGTTAATAAGTGGAAAGAAACTGAGAAGGTGAAAATTTAAAAAAAATTGTAAGGAGAGTAATAATAGAATATTAAAATCGCAGAAGAAGAGACTTGTGGGTCTTTGCAGACATAGAAACTTCAAAATACTGTTCATGGGTTGCCCTATAAATTATTGGATGGGTTAAATATAAGCTCCAGCATATTCTAACCTATTCCAGTCTGCCCAGGGATCCCAGGGATTGGTAATCCACAGCTGTCATTGCCCACATAGTCTATCCCTGCTTGTCAACTTCTTCATATCCTCAATCTAAAATCCACACTACAGCAACAGACTAGCTTTTTACATGATATATGGTGTGATCATCTAAGTGATTGCTACTAGGGAATATGAATATGAAAATATGCATATATACATTGGCCACTGAAAATCAATCATAACCCACGTGGTTTATTTATGTAACAAATAGGTTTATTAAGTCTTACTGGTAATTCATATTGAAGTTTTTTGCACCTGGTCAAGTGATAAATTATGCTTGCATTTACTTTTTTTGTTCTCAAGAATAATGGTTACTAGACTGTAGTCTCCTTAAAGGCATAGATAGATCATATTTTCTACTTTATTGGTAACAAACACAGCTTGAAGAGCAGAACTGATTATGAACTCGGTACTCAATAAATACTTGTTCGCTTTACTGATTTGCTTTTGCATGTTTTTGGTGTTGACAATAAAATAAATTATTAGATTAAAAGTGACATTAGTAAATCTACCAATTCTTTTCCCTTTAGCCATAAAATGTCATTGTGCAGTGAATCTATATTAGGCAGTAGTTCTTAACCTGGGCTTCAGAGGAAGTTCCTTTAGCCCCCCTGACATTGTATTCACACATTTTTTACACATTCATTGTTCATTTTCCTGAGGAAAAGATCCATAGCTTTCTTCAGTTTCTTGGAAATCCATAGCTCCATAAACTGTTAGAATCACTGATACTAAACATACCTATCTGCACCCCAAATGGCAGCATGATGAAAGAAGAGCAGTCTTTTGCTTTGTGTAAACTGTAACAACATTTTTTCTGATTTTGTTTTTTACCTTCCTAAAGATGTCTGCTCTCCAGTCAAAATTAAGTTTTCCTAAACAGTATGTGGAATAAGGCAATGTTTAAAAACATGGATACAAACAGGATGACTTGAGGCTGCTTCTTGTTCCCGTGCTACACTCTGAATTGCGTTGGTACTTTCTTTCCAGGTGTAGATCAAGGTGTTTTTTATCATTTAAAATTCTAACGGACTAAGTGGTCTGGGACCTAACTATGGGGGACATTACCTGTATCCTTATGTGTGCTCACAGCCACGAACATCAACAGCATTTCAGCTAATGGTCCCTGCCTTCTCACTTCAGGGAATTTGGGGCAATGGGCTCCTAGCACGAGGAGTTGACTTTGGAATTCACGGTACGTCTCACAGTCTAAAGGCATCAGTCTTTAAAGGTAGAAAGCCTTGGTTTTTAAATTTAGATTGACAGAACCGTTGCAATCAAATCAGTTTAGAATGTTTCTCCATAGGCCCCACACCTTCACCATCCTGTGTTTTTAAGTTAATGATTGACCAGTTTACTGCACTGCTGCCAACTGAATAAAGCACTTATGATAAACAGCATTCCCTTTTTAGGACGAAAAATAGAACTTTTACAAATATGCTATTGATTTTAAATCCGGCTGGTAATAACATATAAAGATGGACCTCTCGGCTGTACATTTTATTATTACCTAGTACTGAAGTAGTAGGAGGAGCTATGGGTGGATGGCATATAATCCTAGTGGCTCCTCCAAACTTTTAAGTTGGTCAGAAATCCTATATATCCATGTTGTTATTCTATTATTTCCCTTTTAAGTTAACATACATTAACTTATTACTTATATGTTAACATACATTAAGATTGCTATATGCCTACATTCTTATTTTTAAATGTTGGTTTCTTATGTGTATTCATTCATTCATTCATTCATTTATTGAGACAGAGTCCTGCCGTGTCTTCCAGGCTGTAGTGCAGTGGCACCATCTTGGCTCATTGCAACCTCCACCTTCCGGGTTCAAGTGATTCTCCTGCCTCAGCCTCCCGAGTAGCTGGGACTATAGGTATGAGCCACCATGCTCTGCTAATTTTTGTATTTTTAGTAGAGACGGGGTTTTACCATGCTGGGCAGGATGTTCTCAACGTCTTTACCTCGTGATCTGCCGGCCTCAGCCTCCCAAAGTGCTGGGATTAGAGGCGTGAGCCACCGCGTCTGGCTAAGTGTATGTATGTATGTATGTATGTATGTATGTATGTATGTATATGTCTTTGAGACAGAGTCTCGCTCTGTTGCCAGGTGCCAGGCTGGAGTGCAATGGCACAATCAGCTCACTGCAACCTCCACCTCCCGGGTTCAAGCAATTCTCCTGCTTCAGCCTTCCGAGTAGCTGGGACTACAGGCACGCACCGCTACGCCCGGCTGTTTTGTATTTTTTTTTGTTGTTGTTGTTTTGTTTTTGTTTTTGTTTTGTTACCCCGGCTGGAGTGCAATGGCGCGATCTCGGCTCACCACAAAGTTTTGTATTTTTTAAGTAGAGACGGGGTTTCACCATGTAGGTCAATCTCTTGACCTCGTGATCTACCCGCCTCGGCCTCCCCAAGTGCTGGGATCACAAGCCTGAGCCACCGCGCCCAGCCAAGTGTATTTATTTTTACAAAGACACAACTGCCCCCTTTGGTGGTGATCAGAGAAGTTACAGCTTTATTAACATTCGTCCACCCACCAAGACAAGCACTTGGGAAGCTGTTAAAATTGTAGGGTTTCAACCTACTGAAGGTTCACTGAAAATCAACTTGCAAAAGGCAGATTCATAGGAGAAAAGATATACAAAATTTATTTTCATTTGCATAACACGCAGGAATTGCCGAATAATTGCCCACTAACCCAGTGGGGTACAGATGCTCATATAGCCGTCTTCCCAGGGGAAGAATAGAAAGGGAAGTGTGATGATTTTAAGGGGGACAGTAAAGAATTTTTGGTGGAATTCAATGAGCTTGATGAACACACAGTGGCCTGGGATGAAGTCTGTTGGGCCTGAAGACCAGTGTGACAACAGTATGTCCAGTTGTGTTGACAGGTTTCGATCTTTCTTCCTGGGACGTAAGTTAGAGTAATAAAAACGTAGGGAAGTTAGGAGCATTCTTCTTTGGCAGGCCTGGTTTCTAGGTACATTAAAGACCTTCAGAGAACAACTTCACCCTGTGCTTTGGGTGAGACAGAAGACTGAGAGACAGGAGGCAGGGAGAAGGTCAAAGAGACCTTGCAGCTGCTTCTTCAGTCCAGCATGTCAAAGTGCCATATTTTCAGGTATCAGTTTCTTTGAGCCCAACAAAACCCTAAGAGCAACTTTCTAAGGAAAATGAAGCTTTACAATTGTTTTGGAAAATTCTGACTCGTACCCATTCCATAGGTTGGCTGTCAAGTGTTCACTTTTTGGCATCAGAGTTTTTCTGCTTCTTCTGCAAGTTTTAGAGCTACTTTCAAGTGAAAAATTTAAATATCTAAGCTTCCAACCTAACAAAAAAGCTCCAATATCACAATAAATGTCTTCTAAGAAGACTGTAAATTGAGTGAAGGTAGAGAAGTCAGTTACAGGGACCCCCCCCCACTAGAGAACACAAGGCAGCACCCAAATAAATCCATTTTAATTTTCACTTTATTTCAGTTATATTTCACAACTGTGGTATCGTGAGTGGAGAGAGAAGCTGCGCATAGGTGAGCCTAGTTCAAAGGAATTGAAATTTAGCATGGAATGCAAAATGGAAGACTTCTGCTTCTAAGAGGATGATTGTAGAGATACTGAGGTTGAAGGATGTGGACTTGGTGCTTCACCAGACAGCAGAATTAGTAGTCTGGGGTGACCCTGCATGTATTGGTCAGTGTCCATGAACACTACTCTTTACAAGAGAAAAATACGTACCTGATAAGCTAATAGAAGTGTGTTTTTCTGGCCTGTCATGGTGGCTCCTGCCTGTAATCCCAGCATTTTGAGAGGCCAAGGTGGGCAGATCACTTGAGGTCAGGAGTTGGAGACCAGTCTGGCCAACATGGTGAACCCCCTCTCTACTAAAAACTCAAAATAATTAGCTGGGTGTGGTGGCGGGTACCTGTAATCCCAGATACTGGGAGGCCGAGGTGGGAGAATTGCTTGAACCCAAGAAGCAGAGGTTGCAGTGAGCTAAGACTGTGCCATTGCACTCCAGCCTGGGTGACAGAGCAAGACTCCATCTCAAAAAAACAAAAGCAAAACAATAAAGGTGTACTTCTCTTAAAATTGTTTCCCCCATCCTTCTGCTCTCGAAGGTACAGAATGAAATGCTCGTGAAGGGCGACTCTCACATTTGGGAGGTTAGGCCCTCTCATACCCAGGGAGTCCCACTTGGGTTCCCTGCAGAGTGCTTCTGCATGCACCCTTTGTTAAGGGTGCACAATGGATCAGTATTGTTGTCTTTCTTTGCGTTTGGGTTCGACCGCCAGGGGGGGAAAATAGCCACACACAGGGAAAGGGCATAAGTTAAAATCAAGTAAGCCTAGTGGGGTGGTAATGATCTTCCCGGCATCCAACTCTTTGCCTTCTGGTTATGTGAAGCTAGAAAAACAATGTCATTCATTCAGCATTTACAGGGAGCTCACAGTGTACAGGGTACTACGCTAAGACTGGAGGGCATGCAAAAGTATGCAAAACACAATCCCTGCAACTGAGGATTCCTGCCGGGAAGCCTATTTCAAGTAGTACTCCGAGCTTAAGACCCTTGAAGAAATGCTTGGTTGAATAAAATTCCACTCAGAATTTAAAATAAGCAAGGAAAAATATGCCACTCGGACAGCATATCTTTTAAGAGGCAGGGCGTGTAATGTGCTTTAAACACTTGCTTCTCAGGCATTACAGCGTAGTTGGGCGAAGGAGGAGCGGGACTTGCGGTGGGATGACTCTGGGACGGTGGGATTTGAAGGAGGCACGGCTTGGAGGCCTGCAAAGCGAAGTGGAACCCTAAGGAAGAGGAGGCTGGCACGGTGATCCGGGAAGTGGACGACTTTGAGGAAAAAGGCGGCGTGTGCCCTGGGGTTGGTGCCCTCGCCCTCACCCACCTGCACCCTGGCCGAGCCACCCTGGGCCGCACTCACCGCATCCTCTGCTCAGGCCGCGCGGCCCGATGCCACCATCCACCCGGAGCCCGCGACCCTGCACGCGGCCGCTCCAGCGGCAGTCAGCCACGTGCGCCGGGTTCTCCTGTTCCCTCCAAGGTCGCCGTAGCCACCGTGTGGTCCTCTCTCGGCTCCCCAGTGTCCAGCGGGGCAGTCCCGGCGGCGGCGGCGGCGGCGGGAGCGAGCGGCCTCGGCCCTCCCGAGAGGGGGCAGCGCGACCCTGGGCTGCGGGCGCCGCCTCTGCTGCATCGGTGGCTGCGCGCTCCGCTCCGCCCGGCTGGGGTCCGGGGCCCGAGCGCGCCTCGCCGCCTTCCCCTTCTCCTCTGCTGCCGCCCCGTGGGCAGCTTCTCCAGGCAAGACGCGCGTTCGAGCCTCCTTCCCCGCGTTTACGGATTTCCGGGAGCGCAGAATTTTGCCTCGGTCCCTACGAACACCTCCCGGCCTCCCTCCCCTCCCCTCGCGACTCCCCCCCGTGGGCGCGCGCGCACACACTCACATTTGCAGGCGCGCGTGCGCACGGCCGCGCGTCCGGCCGCGGAGTCTCCAGCGCCGCTCAGCAGATCCGCGCTCTCCCGGGCGCCGCCACTCACACAGGCTTCCAGCCGCCACGGGGCGTCCCCTGTCTGCGGCGGCGGCGGCGGCGGCGGGGACGGCGGCTGCAGCCCGGCCCCATCTCCCAGCTCCGTGCCCGGGACAGAGTCGTGGAGAAGCGAAGGAGGAGGACGCCGAGGCCAGGAGGAGCCGCGCCGCGCCGCGCCCCACTCCGCGCCCCCAGGTAAGCCGCTCCCGGGCCCGCAGCACCCCCGGGGCGTCCGGGCTCCGAGCCGGGCTCCTCCAGTCTCAGCCCCGCCGGGCACCTGGATCTAGACGGGGAGAGGAGTGGGCGAGGGGGGAGGGGAGCGGAGCTGGAGGTGGGGCTGCTGAGGAGGGGCGCGTGGGGGCTTCGGCGCAGCCCCACCGTCTTCCCCGCCGTGCCCCGGCTCCAGCTCCGTCACTTTTACGAGCCCGGGGGTGCCCCGCGCCCCACACAGCGCCTCTCCGCTCTCCCCACCGTCCGCAGCCAGTGTCGGCTCCGGGCTCCGCGCCCGCCGCGCGCCGGTCACCTCCCCTGCACCTTGGACAGCGCACCCGGCGCCAGTCGGCCCTGGAGGGCGTCGCCCCCGGGACCCGGTCCCGCCCGCGCCGTGCTCCCGCCGCCCTCTTCTTTCCAGGTGGTCACCCTCCCGCCCCGCGCCCCTTCTCCTCCAGCCGCGGCGGACCCCGCTCTGCTGCGGGCCGGAAACTTTCCTCCCGCCGCGTCCGCGCTGGGCACTCTTGTTACGTGTGACTGGCCCCTCTCCCGGGCGCTCGGACACCTTGGACGGGTCTTACTCGGCGGGAGCGCGCCCGGCCAGGCCCCGCGCGAGGCAGGGGAGGCGCTGGGGCCGCCGGACGCGGCCGCTGCTAAGGGGCAGAGCTCGCGCCTCGGCCCCTGGACGCCGGTCGCCTCCCGCCTCTCCGGACCCGACACGTGCGCGCCTCCCACGGACGCGGCCCCTCCCAAACCACCCCACGTCCGCCCCCTGCACGGCCACAGCCACCCCATAGGTTGGACACCCGGGGCTCTCGGGTTCTGATTGGCTGAAGGCGTAACCCCGCCCCTTTCGGAGGGGGGTGGATCTGGAGTGTTGTGGTTGTCATCGCGCGGCGAGCACATGGGGAAAGTGGGGTCGACAGGTGGGCAAGCCCCGCTCTGTGGAATCCCTGCGTCTCACGGTAGCCACCGAGCCGTGCTTCGCCCAGATGCACTCCTGCTTCGCTCTGTTTCTCCCTCAATCTTTCACTGCTTTAACATTAACAGAAAAAAGAAACTGGCTTTGCAGTCCTAATTTAAGACTGCATTTGTTTGGTGGTAGCAATTTTTAACAGCAGACCTAGGAGAATACAGGAAATAAGAGCATATGGAGAGAGAGGTTCGTGGCCAACTGGGCTGCAGATTTGAGTCTGCTAGTTTAGAGAAAGTAATGAAGGGTGCTTAAGGGATCTGAAGAGGGCGGATAAAGTGGGAAGGAAATTGATTCCTGAAGGAGGGACACAGGTGAGCGAGCTTGGAAAGCAGAGAGAGGAGGAAGTGGATCATTTGTGGGGTGAGATGTCAGGGAGAAACCTAGTGGGCACTGTCCAGAGGTAGGTGCGCGCTGTTGGAGAGCGATCTGCCAGGGAAAGTGGTGATATTGGCTGGTACTTAGCTCATGGTTAACACATTCTGCTTTTGTTTTGCTAGCGTTGCCCCTTTGATAGAGACTTTATATTAATAATGTTTATTCATGGAATGAATATTGCTTATTCCAGTTTCTCGTAATATGCAGATTTGAAAGTGATAATGAGTTTCAAAAAGTGAAAGGCCTCTTGGAAGGGATGCCTTAAATAGTTAAAGTGCTTTCGGAATATTGTGAGGGAAGACGGATGAGCATTGCATAAAATGCAGATTGTTCCGGCGTTATTTAGAGCCTTTGAAGAAATGTATGTGTATGTATATATGATACTGATTTCTCTTCATTTCAAAGCGTGATTGCCTCTAGCATTTTCCAGCTTTAATTCCTTCAGGCTGTTTTGATGTTGTGTCTGTACATCTAAGAATATTGTAATTCTTATCTTTAGAAGCCTTGTCGATGCAAAACAAACAGCGACGGGTGCAAGTTAATGTTGACAACTTTATGTTGAGTACACTGTGTGTTATTTTATTTGTAAGCTATTGAAATATGCAAGAGTAACATAACATGACTGTTGTTCCCCAGGGACCCATATCAAAACAAATGGGGAATCACATGAGGCCATTTCAGGGAGAACAATTCAATTATTTTTAAGACGAATAAAATTTAAGATTCTTGGGTGTAAACAGCAACACTCTTTGAATTATCTTTGTACACACTGGTAGCATATGATAGATAGTAAAACAGCATATTAAATGTATTACATGATTCCAAAGTAGATGGTAAAGGCTTCCCATTATCATTATTTTTATTTAAGTAGACAGAATTGCTTTTCTGACTGGAGGACCTCCTATTCAGGAAACAGGATTTCATATATGTGATAAACTGGAAATTATTGCTGTTGTTAAGAAAATAATTCTGTTTTCTTTTTCTCTAGTTCATGCCTTGATTTTCCTAAGGGATTTAGATTCAAGTTGTGGGCCTATTAAATTTATATGAGTTTGTATGTAGGGGAATGTACATAATGACATGCACACATGCAAAATATTTGTGTGTGTATCAGCACACAGTTGTATATTTATACACATAATTTTAGGGACATTCAATGTATTTATTCATATGTATGTTATTGTCATTCTTGGAATTTTTTTTTTCTTTTTGTCCAAAAGGTGGCCCTGTTTTAAACTGTAGAAAGCATTATCACCAGAAGAATTGGCCAATAGATCATGGAAACAGACAATAGTATTTTGTTGCCTGGCAACCGCCTACTGTGAATGAAAAACAAAGCAGTGACAGCTGCTTCCACATCCTGATACTCACACTGTAGCTCAGGCATTGCAACCCTCCAAATGAGACAGATCCATTAAGTTTCATTTGAGTAAGGTGAAGCTGTTTCTTTTCCTTTTCTTTTCTTTTTCTTTTTTGGATATTTTAAAGGAATATTAAATGTTTTATTAGAATAAGAATTATTGTGGGATGAAATGAAGCATCTAACTTCAATTGCCCCCTTAAGCCTAGTATGAACTGAAAAAATGCAAGATTGGGAGGATTGTTTAGACAATCCTCATTCTTCCCTTTGTGGTCATTAAACATTGTAAGCACGTTTTTCTGCTGCTGCTAGGTGCTCTTAGGATATTACAAAAACTCGACTTTTCTATGATACCAAAATAGATGGCAGGCTTTTACTGTTAGGAGAAAAAGTAAAGACTGAGCTCTAGCCTAACCCTTTAATTTTAAGGAACACTGAGGCATATCGAGATTTTGTGACACAACCCTGGTGACAGACCCAGTCTCAGGATTTCTCCCCCTGGGTCACACTTGACCATTTACCCCTCATTTCTGTCCTTAATTATTCTTTCTTTGTTCTTTATTTACATAAAATTTGCAACCAATATTTTTATCTTAATAAAAATCTAACATTGTAATTGCTAATTTTATACTTAGAAAATACAGTAACATTTGAGAGTAAAAATTCAGCACTGACATGCTGGGCTAGATTGTGGTCTTAGATGCACTGTGTACAATATATTCTGCCCTCACTGTCTGAAAGTCCTATGATTCCTGCCTCTTTCCCTAAACCGGGAAGCCCAGTCTGTTGCTTTGGTAGTTGTCTATGGCTTTGGGCAGTCTTTAATAATCTCTTCTGTGTGTGAATTTTCAGCAGGGATGAGATTCAAAATGGTGTTGGTCAGGTTGTAGATCTGTAAGAGTACATTGTAGCTAATTAAACAATCAATCACTCATTATAGCTCCTATCCTGCAATGCAGTAGACATACTGTTGGTATAGTGATCTGGGCTCTTGGAAGTTCATGGGATGGCTGTGTCCCTGCATAATATTTTTTTCAGTCTTTTATCAAAGCCATCTTGCTAAAGGTGTTACCTAATGCCTGTTAGTGGAAGATGAGTTATCTGTCTCTGAGAGAGGTGATGGTGCAGGTTGTTTCTTAACACTAAAATGATAATGAATGGATTATTGGATGGGAAACTTGGATCATATATGCATCATTATGCATTTCTCCTAAACTTAGGAAATATATATCGTGTATAATACATTTTAAGGTTCCTTATGCTATTTTAAAGAATCTGTTTATTATTTATGACAAAAGCAAGCATTTGACTTTACTGCAACTCCTTAAGTAGCAAACCTTGACGTTGACTGACTGGAGAAACAAGGCGCTGACAGCATTAAGTACATTAAAGAGCCATTTTCACCAGAAAAGACGCACTTTAGTAGATCTGTAGAGGGAAATAAATGGGCTTACAGCATGTTAAATCTAGTTTTAGAACCCTACTATTAACTTGTTCTAGCTGGAAGGATTTTCCAAAAGAATATTAATTTGGCAAATTTCAAGTGAACTTTACTTTAAAAAAACTATTTTCTACTGACTGGTATAATTTGTCTCAAAGAGTATTTGTTTCAGATCCACTAGGATTTATCTGAATTTTAAGGTTATGTTTCTTAAAAGAATTTCTGGATTATTTCTGTATCTACTTGCACAGTGTGCTGTTAAATATTCTGTAGTTCATATATTTAACTTAATCTGCTGGAATCTTGGGATTTAATTCACTTCTCCTATTTTCATGTGCAAGAAACACTCACAATACTTACATTTTTTTCCTTTTGTCATTTTTCATTTTTGTGGTAGAATACTAAAGGGCCTGATTTTTGTGTGGTTTTTTTTCATTCAGTAAAAGAGCTTTAAACGAGATATTTATGTTTCCAGTTTTCTTATGTCAGTTTCTACTATTATAACCTGTAAACTCTTACCCACCCAAATAGGATGATTACTAAAAATAAGCAAACAAATAAATATATCAGCTGCATTCTATTTGCTGCCCTCCCGGATAGCCAGGAAGGCGTATTTTCTCATTCTTAGATACACATATACTTCCACATACACATAGAGTTTAAGGTCCTACAGATTCTTATTTTAAAAGTGGACAAAAGTAGTATTTGATTGGGAGAACTGTATATGGTAGTTTTTCAAGTTAAAATAATGTATTCAGATTTTTAGAAATGTAACAACATAGGAAGAATTCATTTGAATTATTCCCTCTGGAAAATTTTCATATTTACACTGACAACATAACATCTCAGTGCCCCAGCACAGAGAACAGTGCTCGGTACCTATGATGTGTAGCCTGGCATAGGGCAGACACTAAGTATATATTTTGTGGAATAAATACATCTTTTCTCCCTCTTTGTGTAATGATGCAAATATTTCAAGCTTCATCTGTGTGGATAATAAAAGTTTAGAGATTGGAGAAGAAATTACTGTAATTTCTAATTGTTTCTGGCACTGCATTTTTAAGCCAAAATAGCCAACTTAGCCAGCGATATTTTCAGTATAGAAAGTAATGCCAGGGCTATTTATTTTCCACAAATACAGCCATCCCAATTAGAGACCAGCTCTTCAGTAGCCCACAGCAGCATAACAAAGGTTATGGCAGCAAGTCCAAAGAAATACTTTGTTTAGTTGGTGCTGGAGGGTAAAGTTTGCCAGCTTCAGTGTAATTATCCAGACTGGAATGTGGCCAAGGTGCTGTGTTAACATCTCTGACAGTGGGAGAAAAGCCACAGATGAGGTCTGTAATGACTGCAGTGGCCAACGCCTTGCCTCTGCTCTGTTCTCATTTGCAAGAGAGCACCTTGAACATCTATCTAGAAAGCCTCAGAAGCCATTGTGCATGTGAGGGGTAGAGCCCAGAGTCACAGTCACCATCTGGATCCCAAGTACCACATTTCTAGTCACTGGAGGTATTGTTCCTGAAGACAAACCTGACAGAATCACAGGATAGGTAAAGTCTTACATACTTCCAATTCCTTTTACAATGAGTGCCCTTTACCTTTCTACCCCTGCTCAAGTGTTTAACTCCTTTGTAGGGTTTTACTCACATCTGTGTATCAGCAAATCTTTGTTAAAGTGTAAAAGCTGATAAAAGGTTAAAGTACTTTTCTGGAGGGATTTCTGAGTGTCTTGCGTAGATTAGGTGCTGAATATGTATTTGATTAGTTTTAACAGTGGAATTGTACCTACTATTTTAATACACAGGGAAGATCTTTTTTGGCCAGGGAACCTTTCAATATTACTTACGTAATACCGTACTGTGTATTTATTTGTGGATTATTTCTTTAATAAACATATGTTGGGTATTTACTATGTAAATGGTACTGTATTTGGCTTTAGGGAGCATACCGATTCTTAAGGCACAGTTGCTGCTCATGGAAGAGAACATGCCTTGCAGGGAAGTGCACATATTCAGTGTGTTCTGCCACATGGATTGTGCATGGAGGTTGGTCTGGAGAGCAGGGAAGAAGACACAGACCATGGAGGACCTGGTAGAGTCCACCACAGATTTTGGACTTAATATTGTTGTCAGTGTTTTTCAAATATGCCTATTCATAGGAATCCTGTGATGTGTTCGTCACAATACTGATTTCCAGGTCCCACCCAAGACCCACTGAATGGACATCGTCAGGGACATGCCCTGGTGCAGCGGACATAGTTTGCTGCTACTCATATGCCCTGACATTCCCTGGTTCAGTATGCAGTTTTGCAGGTACCTCCTACTTCCCACTCGGGGTTTCTCTCCTGTGTGGGGGAAGCTTAATAGTGCAGCACAGTTAATGGCCTCAGGAATAGACCTCAGCCAGTGACACAAGAGGGTCAGGTAATATGCTAGCCTTTTCTGCCATTGGGTAGAATAACTGATGCATATTTCACACTGTATCCCATAGTTTCCATATGAAACTGAGTCTCACCCACAGTCATAGCCAGCTAGATGACCTGTGCTTTAAAAATGGCTGTCTCCCTTCTCCATTCCTCTACCAGTATGTCCTAGGATCCCCTCCCCAAATAAATAACTTTGTACTTAAATTCGGTCACGAGGTTGGCTTCTTCAAAGTAAGATATGGAAGAATCTGCCTTTTTTTTTTTTAATAATGAGGCAAGTTTGGGAGACCTGGCCTCAGGTGATAGAGAGCCACTGAAGGATTAAGATGAGATCATTGCTCCTTAGATTTGCAGCTTAGAAAGATTATTCTGGCAAATGTGTGGGAAATGGATTGATGGAGGAGGATTTGGGGACATGGAGACTAGCTAGGAAGAGGCACTGCTCAGACAAACAATCATGAGCACCTAAGCCAAGGTAGTAACTGTGGGGATAGAGATAAGGAAAGGATTTGTGATAGATTGTTGTCTAAAACAGTCAGCATGACATGGGGCCTGCGCCATGTGGTCACTTAGCTCACTGCCATTCCGCAGACGAGTGTTCAGTCCTCCACCTTGTCCTGTTGCCCTGCCCTGCCCATTGGACTTGGCATCCCTGGAAGGGCTGGGAATCCTCTGTCTTGCCTGTAATCTTAGGCTTTCTACAGTCAAGTAGTACATGTCTGAGCATAAATAAAAGAAGAAGGAAAGATAAATTGAAGAATATGAATAATTCACTATCAGATCATTAAAGGAAGAAAGTTATATTTTACAGGAAGGATTTGTAGAGTTGTAGAGAAGGAGAGTTGAAGAGAGATCTGTAGTGCATCATTTTGTGATGAATAGTGATATTTCCCCCCCTGCTCTTGGCCAAGAGGTGATTTTCATCCACCGTCAGTTTCTGGAAGACCTAGCATGACTCTTTGTGCATTTGTATCTGCTGTTTTCCCTGCTGCTTTGATAGCCTATATTTTAGCTAAGTGAATGAGTGGTAGCTGGGGGTGGGGTTGTTTTTTTTCCTCTTGTTCTGTCATAATGCCAAGCTTTTGACTGTGATTTTTTTCCTGCCAGTTCTTAGGCCACTAGTTCCCAAAGGAGATAAAGCGGTACAGAGAGTGAGAGAAAGAATGCATAAATCTGTAAAGAGAGCTGTTTGCTTAATTATGAAATGAACAGGTTGAAGCTTGTTAGAAGATATGAAATAAGAAAAGGCAGGCTTCTAATTGTCCCATGTATGCATACCAATATTCTGGCTTCTCTCTATAGTAAGAAATGCAAAGGCTGAATAATCAAATGAGCAACCTGGCATCATCCCCGTATTTTTGCAAAAGTAGTATAGAGTCAGGGACAAAGAAAAGACCAAATCATGAGAAGTTGTGGAGTTGGTCAGCAAAGAGCTTACTGGGCTTTGCTTAACAAAGGGAACAAAGAGTGCTGACAGTAGAAATACTGAGCATGTGAGTGTAAGAGGCCCCGGACACCCAGTGTCAGGCTCGGCGCAGTGGCTCACGCCTGTAGTCCCAGCACTTTGGGAGGCCGAGGCGGGTGGATCACCTGAGGTCAGAAGTTTGAGATCAGTGACTACCATGGTGAAACCCCATCTCTACTAAAAATATGAAAATTAGCTGGGCGTGGTGGCAGGCATCTGTAGTCCCAGCTACTTGGGAGGCTGAGACAGAAGAATCGGATCACTGCAGAGGTTGCGGTGAGCTGAGACTGTGCCACTGCACTCCAGCCTGAGCAATAAGAGTGAAACTCTGTCTAAAAAAGAAGAAAAAAAAGAAGCCTTGTTGTGGATATTATGTACATATTTATGCTATTTTTTAATTAAATATTTTATCTTGGGATAATTGTAGATTCATATGCAATTTTAAGAAATAATGCAGACTTTGGGAGGCCGAGGTGGGTGGATCACTTGAGGTCAGGAGTTCGAGACCAGCCTGACCAACATGGTGAACCATCATCTCTACTAAAAATACACACAAAAACATTAGCCAGGCCTGGTGGTGGGCACCTGCAATCACAGGTACTTTGGGAGGCTGAGGCAGGAGAATCGCTTGAACCTGGGAGGTGGAGGTTGCCGTGAGCCAAGATCACACCATTGCACTCCAGCCTGGGTGACAGTGAGATTCCGTCTCAAAAAAAGAAAGAAAAAAAATACAGAGAGATCCTGTGTACCTTTTACCCAGTTCTTACAAATATAACATCTTGTAAAACTATAGCGTACACTTTTATAAGCAGGATGTTGAAACTGACAGTCTTGTTCAGATTTCCTCAGTTTTACTTGTACATGTGTGTATGTGTGTGCACACATATGTATCATGTGTTTACTTTCATGATATTAATATTTTTCATTTTAAAAGTCTTTTTTACTGTAGAATTTTTTTCACCTGTTTGGACTAGTCCAGACTTAATTGTAACTGGAGAAAATGTAACAGAGAATAAATTCCCCAACCCCCTTTCAACCTGGATTTTGCATGGCAGCCTTAGGGGCCACCTGAATGTGGCAGGAAGGTCAGTCAGCTGTTCCAGAAGGTAGAACTTCTAGCTTATTTGTTCCTTTGTGACCATTGTATGGCAATAAGCAAACCCTTTTCATATGCCTGTTGTAAAAGGAGCTTCTTATTCGAGCTCATTGGAACTCCTCGCCCTTTCACTGGCATTTCTATCCTTCCCTCCTGTGTTGGGTACAGCATTCCTTGCTCTTCATTGCTCCTCTCTCTATACGAGGGGGCTCACCCCTGCAGGCTTCTTTCTCAGACTTTGAGTCAGCTGGCTTGCCGGGAGACCGCAGGAAAAACGGCAATGCAGGATTTTAAAATTCTTTTTCCTAGCTTTGGGCAGCATCCCTGGCAACGGGAATTCAGCTCTGTAGCACAGCTTTTGCATGACAGGCCTTCTCTGGTTCTAGCTGCTTACTAGTGACTTTGTCCCACAGATTCCAGCAGTACTACTTCCTGCTGTAGTCCAGGGGAGGTAGTGCTTCCTGCGCAGGCTAATCTCTAGATTACCTCACTCTCTGGTGTTGGGCTGTCTGCACGGCCATCACCTGAGCAATCAATTGTCTGCATTTAATTTCCTCAGTGGAAAATACCTGAAGAATTTTCTATTTTCCTAAACATTCCCCAGTTCTTCAAAGCATGGAAATGTTATAAATCTGGTAAGATTTTTGTCTTCTGACAGTGTAGCTTCTTCCACTGCAAAAATCTTGCTAGTTCCAGGTGGGGTAGAAGTGGCCGGCATGTATAACCTCACCCCTGCCACTGGTGATTTCTGTTCCTCTGCTCACTCTTCATTCCCTCCTCCTCTGTGTTTTTCCAAGCACTTCTTTTTCATACATGTTTGGCAATTTGGTAATCTTCCTCCAAGGTCTTTGTTATTCTGTCCTTCAAACCCTCATTTGCTAACATTTCCATCTTATTTTCTACCAGCAGTTCTTACTGACCTCATCTCTTACGTATTATGTTCTTAACATGGTAACATAGTGGTCTCACGAGTCACTCCTAAATGTACGCTGACTTTCAGGTCATACCTTTGCTCCATAGGGTTTGGTTTGGCTGGCACTTTACTGCATAAAATACTTTTTATAGTATTATCAGTGTCCCCCACCTCATTGCCTCCGGAAATATAGTGGTTCTATCATGAAAACAATGGCAAGAACATTAATAAGAATGCTTCGGTAAGAAAGAAACAGGCCTCAAGTAGCATCTTCAAACATAAGGCAAATTAAGAAGGTCTGTCAGTGGAGCAAAGCTGGGCCCACCACAGTGGTCACACAGACTGCCTTAAGGAAGGAGGCACAAAAGAGCAACTTGGAATCCTTAGGGGTGGCAGTGGGGCATTTTGGTGATTGCTTAGGCTCCCCGTCTCTGTTGGAAAGCAGTTTTGTTGGTTGCAACCATGTAGGCCCCCTAGCAGCCTCATTCTTCTTCCAGGGGCCCCCAGCCAAGCAGAGAGAGCAGGAAGCTGCAGCCTCAATTAAGAACAAGCTTTAGAGCTGTCTCTAAGATGTTCAAAAGGACACATCAACCACCCAGTTGTGGGCACTCCATCCTCAGATGGCAGGAGCAGTTTAGGCATTGCAGCACACATGGGGATAGTCTTCAAATTAGGAGCCATGCAAATCACCACCAGGCCTGGGAAGACTCAAAGCTTTGGCGGAAGAAAACTTAAGTATTGGAAAATCATCTGTGGGCTAGGTGAGGTGACTCACGCCTGTAATTCTAACACTTGGTGAGACCAAGATGGGAGGATCACTTGAGGCTAAGAGTTCAAGACCAGCCTGGGCCACAAAGTGAGACCGTCCCTCTACAAAAATTAAATGTGTTAGGGATGCACACCTGTAGTCCCTAGTTACTCAGGAGGCTGAGGTGGGTGGATTGCTTGAGCACAGAGGAGTTTGAGATTATAGTGAGCTATGATCATGCCACTGTACTCTAGCCTGGGTGAAAGAGCATGGGAGACATTGTCTCTCCAAAAATTAAAAAAAAAAAGAAAAGAAAAGAAAAAAGAGGCTGGGCATGGTGTCTCAGGCCTCTAATCCCAGTACTTTGGGAGGCTGAGGTTGGCAGATTACTTGAGGTCAGGAGTTCAAGATCAGCCTGCCCAACATGGTGAAATCCTGTCTCTACTAAAAATACAAAAATGAGCTTGGGTGTGGTAGCAGGCAGCTGTAGTCCCAGCTACTTTAGAGGCTGAGGCAGGAGAATCACTTGAACCTGTGGGGCAGAGGTCATGGTGAGCTGAGACCATACCATTGCATTCCAGCCTGGGTGACAAGAGCAAAAATTCCATCTCAAAAAAAAAAAAAAAAGAAAGAAAAGATTGCTTGTGGCATGGATGGCAAATGTGTTCAGGTCTTAATGTTCTGCTGCCCTTGCAGTGAGAGCAGGGCTGGGAAATGTGTTGTCGGCTGGTGCACACAGTTATGAACAGATGGATCTTTTTGGAACCTGTCTATAAGGCCATCTCTTGCCCCTGCTCTCCATAATGATCAGAAGTGGTGAGTGCTGGGCGGGAGGATTGTGGATTAGGCCCCTCTGAGTGAACAGACAGTGGAAAAGAAATAAGCTTATTTTAAATGGGCATAAGCTTTGAAGGCAAGTAATTAAGACACACTTCAGCCTCATGGACAAATTAAGGTTCTAGTTAAAACACGTGCAAGATTGAGAAAAATCAATCACATGCACACCTATAATCACCGAAGAGCAGTTTGTTTAGTTAACAAAACACCAGTTATGCCTGCCTTTCTGTGAGTTTCTCCTCCATTTTCCTTTTTCTTCGTTTCTCAGAACTGACTAAGTCCAGGGCCTTTATTTTTTGATAGTACCCTATAGACCTTTTTTCAAGAAAGTCATGCCTATGTGAGAATGGCTAACAGCTTCTCCGACATCCTTCTGAATTCTAGTCTTTTATCCATTTCAATTGTATCTTTCTGCAGAGATGTACACTATGTTCCTTTCCTTATTACCTAGTAATGTGCTGTGGCTTGAAGAGAGAGTTTTTAAGTGGAATTTTCTTGGGCATTAGAGACTTGATTCTATCAAGCATCACAAAGCAGGTGCTACAGAAGTTAGAGAAGCTGTTTTCTGTGCTTGGTGGATACACTTTATATTGGGTTAATTCTAAGTAGTTTCTGATTTTCCTCATCTACTTATTTTGAGTTTTAGAGTAACTTTAACATGTACTTTAAGTTTCATATGATATTGTGATTATAGCTCTATAATAATTTTGTGGTAGAGAGTTAATGTTTTTGGAGAAAACCATGCTAGATATTCATTGTGTGTGCCTAAAGAATAGGTATTCATTGTGCCAAGTTCACACCAGATGCTGGGAACATAGTGGTGAACAAAATAAGCACCATTCCTGTCTTGGGAGTCTATAATTTACTGGAAAAGACATCAGACAGATAAGCAGAACAGTAATTATGTAATTGGATCTTATGATAAGTACTTGGAAAAAACCAGGTTTCTCTGAAAGGGCATAATGAGGGTGAAGTGGTCAGAGGAGGCTTATGTGGGAGAATAATTTATAAATTCATACCTGAAGGATGATTGGGGTTATCCAGGTGAGAGTCCCATGTATGAAGCCCAGATGGGTGAAAGCTTGGCTTTTAGAAACCTGAAGGAGGCCAATGTGGCTGGAGAGTATAGAGAGAAAGGGTTAACGGTGGCAGGAATAAGACTGCTGAGGTGGAGGTTAGGACCCAATGACACCAGACCTAATAAATCATAGTGGAGACTGGATTTTCTCCTATGTGCAATGGAGAGCCACTGAAGCGTTTTTGCCTTTGTCTGCCATTTGCTTTTGGTTTTGTCCACCATTTAAAAAAATGAAGTTAAATTCACATGACACAAAATGAACCACTTTAAAGTGAACAATTCAGTGGCATTTAATGTATTGACAATATTGTGCAGCCACCAAAAGGAAATCCGATACTCCTTAAGCAGTTATTGAAGGGTTTTAAGGGAAGTGATGTGGTCTGATTTGTAATACATAAAATCTTTCTGGCAAGTTTCTGGAGGAGATATTGGAGAGGACAAGACTGGAAATAAGATAACTAACTTGGAAATTATTTTCCAGTGCGGGTTTGGTGGCGGTGGGTTCCCAGGCAAGGGACAAGAATAGTGACCCTAGATGCAGAGAAGAGTAGAATGACCCAGGACAGAGTTATAGAATCAGGTTTGATTATCCGTAAGTGACAAAATCACCTTGTAATAATCTACATCATTGTTTCCCAAAGGGCAGTCCGTACACTATTCAGATCTATCTAGGTTGTTTTTAAAATTACAGCTAGTAGCCCATCTCAAGCTACTGATGCAGAATGCTGAAAATAGTCCACAAAGGATTCTTGTTGGAACTGAAGTTTGAGAACTACTCATTATTGTCTTCTTTCCTTTTTTTTTTTTTTTGAGACAGAATTTTGCTCTGTCACCCAGGTTGCAGTGCAGCAGCACAATCTCAGCTCACTGCCACCTCGCCTCCTGGGTTCAAGCAATTCTCCTGCCTCAGCCTCCTGAATAGCTGGGATGACAAGTGCATGCCAACATGCTTGCCTAATTTTTGGTGTTTTAGTTGAAACAGGGTTTTACCGTGTTGGACAGGCTGGTCTCGAACTCCTGACATCAGGTGATATGCCTTCCTCAGCCTCCCAAAGTGCTGGGACCTTCTTTCCCATTTTTATGCCCTGTAGGATGGAAGGCTGCCAACAGTCCCTCTAGGTGGGAGGGAATTAGAATCAGACACAGAATAGACAAATGGATAACCTAGTGCATGCTTGTAATTTTGAATGGGAGAAATGCTTTTTGGGGACGCGTCTTTAACTTGATTCCAAAGCTAACATGTGGTATAGACAATTTGATACTTGGCATTTATTTTACATTATTTTCTTTGAGTACGGTGACTTTCTCAGAACAAAGTAGTGTCTGACTGTGAATAACTAGTATCATGAAATACAATGTAAGTAGTGTAGTAACTTATTGTAAAAGCAACAAGTAACTGCTAGAAATTAACTTTGGAACTGACGGAAATTATCCTATTATCTTTGCAGTTACCTTGTATCTATAAGACTCCTTTTCCTTTAAAGGGATATCACACCAATGAACTGATTGTAGAAGCTAGAGTTTTTGAGACATTTTTGGAAAGATTCTACAAACTCTAATAAAAAAAATCACCAGTAAACAAATAGAGATTTTATCTTTGACTTCTATTTGCCTTTGGTAGTTATTTCTAAACCCAGCGCTATCTCTTAAACCTGTCACTTCCAGCCTGAATCTACAGCGGTCAGATGTCTCCAACCCATGTTTTTCAAAAATCTTTCAGAGTCTCTCTTCACAAAATGTATGTAATGTACTTAATTAATTAAGTATTATTTTAGAACTGAAAATGGTCTGTTACCTTTGGAGAGGAAAACTGTTACCTTTGGAGAGCCTTGAGTGACTAGAATAAAACTCCTTTACTGAGGGGTGGGTTAGATCTTCGGAGATTTATCCCACAAAAAAAGGATGTGGATAGTAAGGGAGGAACCATCTGTCTAATATGATAGTGCCCAGAACCGCTTTACAGCTTTTATGTGGCCTCAAAGGTTCCTGCTCTTCCTGGAGGCAGCTGCGTCATTGCTCTACCTATGTTTCTGCTCCCCCCCCCCCCCCGCCCCCCGGTGAATTCTCTCTTTTTGGGTTAGGAGGTGTTCAGCTTCTGTGGGATGTTTCATTCTGATTAATGTTATTTCCACTTTTCTAGAAAGATACTTAGATACTTAGGTAACACTAGCTGTGTTTCTTTTTCAGTATGTATAAATTCAGATTCGAAAGGGGGTTCATTGCTTCATCATGGACTTTTATAATGAAATAATATTTTAAGTGCCTGGCTAGTTTTCTTAATTTTTTTTTCTTCCTGGAGCACTTAAGTTTGGAGAGGGATATGAGGCAAAGCTGTCCATTTATTATACACTAGAGACAGAATCAGTAAATAGCCAGTTTTTAGAAGCTTATTTTCTCCCACAAAAATGCATGTTTTGCACCACAGCAAACACTGTAGAAGAATACAAAAATAAGGCAAAATTCCTCCAAATTCCTACTAGAAATATTCATTGTTAACACATCCAGGCGTATCTCTGAGTCTGTGTGTATACACATACATATACTCTATGCAGATAAAGTTGTAAATAAGTGGGATTTTTGTTGTATGTACTAATATGTAATCCATTTTTTCTTAATAACATGTAATGGGCCTCTCTCCATGTTAATATATTTTTAATGACTTGAATACTTTTATTGGGTGCCTTTCATTGTAATACATTTCCCACAGCAAACTAGTATAAATAGAACATAATGAAAAATCAGTGGGTGGGGAATTCAGGCATGATTTAATCAGGATATAGGATTTCTTTCTTTATAATGTTCTATTTCTTACTCTTTTTATGCTCCTAATGGTAGCAAAATTGCTGCATCTCTAGGAGCACATTCACTTTCCAGAGAAAAAGAGCTTCTTTTACTCCTTCTACTTACACCATTGTAGGTCATGTGACTAGGGGGAATGGCATTTTCTCATCGTCTCAGACCTGGGTAGAAGCTAATTTTATCCAAACCTCAGGAATTAGAAACTTAGTTTTGTTAGAGAAGAGGGGGAAATGCCTCACTGACTAGGCAGCTAATGGTACCGGTTAGAGTTTACTCTAGGTTTACTGATAGACATTCGTTTCCAATTTTTCATTCTAAAATGCGTTGCTACTCTAAGTGTACTTGCATGTACACCGTTTTACACTTGATCCATTATCTCATTTGGGTAAATTCTTATTAGAGGAATTGCTGGGTCAAAAGATATGCCCATTTTGCATTTTACTTAAGCTATCGCTATGAAACTACGCTATTGCCAATTACGCGTTGATATCCCTCAACTGCCTGTTGTGAGCTTTTTTTCAGACTCTGAATGTTTAAGTGGAGGCTTCAGAGTTAAAGCAGAATTTCAGGTGTCACAATTTCTCTGAGCAAGACAAATTGGAAGTGACATCATTTGAGGTTAATCAAAGCTCCTGTGGTTTTTAAGTGTTTCACAAGGAAGGCAAAGAGAAAGGGATGGAGAGGAATGTATTCTGCCAGCTGCAAGCCTTGTGCTTGGTGGGTGATGGCCTAGAGATAGACTATTTGGGAGACCCTGAGTGCCCACCTGTATCCTGTTGTCAACACATGCTTGCTCTGCAGTCAGTCTGTTACTATCTACTTCCCCATTCCAATATAGGATGTAAAAGCCAGTGAAGCATAATTGGAAGTGCTTGGAATTAATGGACATTTATGCATTTACTGTCTGCTCTCAACTATAGTTTTTCTGAGATTCTTACAGTTGTATTTAGTGAAAAAAAAATTAACTTAGAAATCAGTGATTTCTGGGGTGGCAACACCTAGTGTGTCTTGGTCATCTTTCGAGGAAGTGAACGGGGAAACTCGTTGGGGTGGGACACTTGCAGGGGCCCAGTGGCAGAGGGATGAAAATTTGCCATGGTAGCCTTTATTAATGTGAAGGAGAATGGCATTTAGACAGAAATCTAGCAGAAGATTCAGCGTATGGGTAGTGTCTTTTGAGCATTTTCAGGCACAGTTGCATATGTCATCCTAGTCAATCCTCATGGCAACCTTTTTAATGTCAATAAAAGGAAGCCAAAACAGATTAAGTAACTTATCCACTGTGATAGCTGGTAAATAGAAGAAGCAAGAGTTCTGAATGCCTTCTTTCACCACAGTGTTCTCTATGTTGCTTTTTCTCTCCCCAAATAGAAATTAATAGCAACTTGTTTATTTGATTTTAACCGATAATACAGAATAAGCAATACAGTGTTAAATATTGAAATTGAGATACGGTTTTAGAGAGATTCACCTAAGACTTATAAATGATAAGTGACTGAAAGTGTAAATGGCCCAAGTGAGGCTTGCGACCTAGACAGACGGCAAGGAAGTCCGATGGACAGTGACAAAGGAAACAGGCTTACTTGTGAAACATGACTGCTAGTTGGGAGTATTCATGAGCATGAGAAACATGGAATGAGGCTGAGTGGTAAAAACAGACAGGATAAAGTAATATGGTATATGTAAGTTTTAAAGCTATAAATATGCTAAAGAAATGTTAGTAATTATTATGGTCAAATTAAATATTTATTTATGTTTTAAGAGGCAGGATCTTGCTCTGTTGCCCAGTCTTGAATGCAGTGGCACCATCATAGCTCACTGTAACCTCGAACTTTTGGGCTCAAGTTATCTCCATCTCAGCTGCCCAAGTAGCTAAGACTACAAGGTATGTGCCACCACGCCTGGGTAGTTCAAAAAATTTTATTTATAGAGTCAGGATCTCACTACGATGTCCAGGCTGGTCTTAAACTCCTGGTCTCAAGTGATCCTCCTGCCTGAGCCTCCCAAAGTGCTGGGATTATAGCCATGAATCACCACACTCAGCCTAGAAATGTTTATTATGGAAGCATATGCTCATTACAGAAAATTTGATTGGTGGAGATTCGGAGATAATCGAACATGTCTGCTGTGTTTATTTGGGTTCAGAATGCTAGAAGGATGTAGAACAATTAAACAGTAATCAAAAAGGAAGAAAAGCACAACATACTTGAAAACTCAGCTTTATCAGAGTGAAAATATATGTGTATAAAAAAGAGAATGGCCTGGCGCGGTGGCTCACGCCTGTAATCCCAGCACTTTGGGAGGCTGAGGCAGGTGGATCACAAGATGGAGAGATCGAGACCATCCTGGTCGACATGGTGAAACTCCGCCTCTACTAAAAATACAAAAAATTAGCTGGGCATGTAATGCCTAAGTGGCACGTGCCTGTAATCCCAGCTACTCAGGAGGCTCAGACAGGAAAATTGCTTGAACCCAGGAGGCAGAGGCTGCGGTGAGCCGAGATCGCGCCAGTCTGGGCAACAAGAGCGAAACTCCATCTCAAAAAAAAAAAAAAAAAAAGAATGTTAGGTTGTAGAGGACTTAGTGGAAAAATATGGCTTAAGTTTACTGGAATGAGTTATGTAATACAGAACCAGTTCATTTGACATTTAGAATATGGAACAGTTCTTTGTGGGCATCCACTGAAAGAAGAGCCCCTGCTCTCTTAGTCTCTCTACCTCCTCCTCAATCCTAATTGCTGAATGCCAGGTGGAACTGGAGGGCACTGACGGATTGAGTGGTCCTAGTGAGTCTGGTATTACATCTGGTAGGCAGAGTATTGCTCTCCTCAGGCTCCTGCTGGCTGCTATGCACTGCCCATGTTTGTGGTGTCTGCCAGTGGACAACTGATTCAGAGCCATGGGGGAGAGTAGAGGGTTTTGGCAAGTGCCCAGCTGTGTATGACAGACCCTGCTCACTGTAAGTGCTTTGGTGGGAGGCTGAGTGCATTATTTCCCACTGATGTCCTAATGAATTCATTACAGAAGATCTGCTGTACTGTCTCCTTAGTCACCTTTATTGGGAATTGACTTAATTGCTCAATTGCACTCATCGTTCTAAACTTTCTTTTATGCACAGTCTAAACTTTTCCCTCCTTGGCTTGAGGCAATTGCTGCCTGCCCTATTTGGCAGTTGCTGGGAGTAGCTGTGAACACTGGTGATATTGTTGGCTGAGAAGTAAAACAGAAGCTGCATAAAGTTTGGCTCCCTGCTTACTTCAGGGCACAGGTTCTGATTCCAAGGTTAAAAACACAGAAACAGTAACTAAAAATGTCATTGAGCAGTGCATATGTGAATGGTCTTCAGTGCCCAATGGGGACATCTGTGTCCTGGTGTTGAGGATGCCGCTGCAAACTTACAGTGCTCCAAATTTTTGCTCCTGTCTCTTTAGTCTCCAAATCTTAGCGTGAAATATTTAGTACCCTAGGAAAGCTAAATTAATGGTGAGTCAGAGTAATTAAGGCAAAGTAAATAATCTCCAAGGTTCTCATTCCCCGTGAAACTAATTTCATATCTTATCCTTCATGTGTTAAAAATAGTTCTCTGCTAATTCAAGATGCCTGTGCTCTGTGTTGGTGAAGTGCACTTCACTTCTATTGAAAGGATGCAGATTAGAGAGTTATTTTCAATTGGGCAATTTTTTTTTAAGGGAGACATTCATTTTGGCACCATGAGAGCGTGAATCTCTTTGGGTGAGCTGATAGTTGGTTACAGCTGCAGCCGGGCAGATGATGGGCCAACTAGCTTATGATAACTTGCAGCTGGGATATCCTTTTCATCTCGTTGGTGAGAATTCTCAGTTCCCAGCCTTCTGTTCCCATGATGAAATTAGTTTAACTCTTTTTGCATGGTTTTTTGACTGTCCATAGCTTGACCTTGTCTGTGTCTACAAATTTAGAAATCAAGTCTGTTTTGTTCTTCTGAGCAATGGGAACATTGGGACTTGAATATAATTTTAATTATTTGTTACGTTAAAATAATCCTGAAATACAAGCTCATCACTGTTCCCTGTGTTTTTAGACTTCAGTGCTGCAAAGTTTACCTTTCTACAGCTGAGCTATAGCAATGCACCACCCCGTTGTTCCCGGGCCTGAGAGCATTGTGGTGCTTTGGCTTGCGTGCATGGCTAGGATACTGTTTTCTCAAGTGAATGAACTGTGTTAGGATTTACTCTTGCAGCAGTAGTCTGTATCAAATAAGATAATTCTTTCTCTCTGTGACAAGAAAGTATTTTGGTTAGAAAGAACATAGATCTTGGAAGAAAACGTTTAACATGCAGCCCTCAGTTACCTGCAGCTGAAGTGTGAGATCATCATCACTGCTCCTGTGCACCTTCAGCATCCCTCAGCTACCGCTTTTTCTTCAAAGAGCTGCCTCAGTCCTTCAGTGGATCAGGGACCCGTTTTTCCAGGGAAGTTCAATTTTGCTTTTGCAGGGTTTTCAGGTGGCAACATGGGAGTGGAATATGCCCTGTCCCGTGTACATCACAGAGCAGAATCTGTATCTAGCCACATGTCCAAGCTGAGAAATGAGGCTGATTAATGGAAGGAGAAGCACATGTGAAATGGCTAATGATTCTTCTGTCTTTTAGAGGTTTAGTTTTAGTGTTGTAGGAATACTTTTTGGACAATGAAGTGTCCCCTTTTGCTAAAATTTAAATCTCTTTTCTATGAGAAGAAATTGAGTATAGGCAGGCTGTATGTGAAGACATCATACTCTATTTGTATGTTATGGCATTTTAACATTACTGTCTTTATTAAAATCGTCACCTAACAATGTGAAAAGCATCATTGTGTCTTTTGAGCACTATGATTTCTGAATGAACTGGGTAGTGATTATTTGCCGTTATAAAGGGGATGAAAGTTGGTGAAGTTTGTCATTCATGCCCTCATTGATTCATTGCTTATTTCATAAATGTTTACTCAGTGCCTCCTAATGTCACCGCAGCTCTGAATATACAAAGATGACATGGTCCCCGTCCTGGAGGAGCACTTAAGCTACTTGAGGAATGGATGGCTATAGATAATTACAGTGTGTGATCAGCATGAGGAAGGAAATAGTCACCAAGTGTTAGCAGAGTGCACAGCAGGGTGGCAGATTAATTCTGACAAGGGAGTTGAGTGCTGTGCATATACAGGGGAATTAAGCTAGGCGCCAAGGTGCTCTCCCGGTGGAGAAGGTCATTCAAAGCAGAGATACAGAGACATAGAAGAACACAGTATGTCCAGGGAGCATAGTATTAAGTGGCTGGGATGCTGAGAACATGTGGAAAGTACAGGAAGATGAGGCTTGGAAAGGTCATATTGGTTGTAAATGACAGAGTCAGGAAGGTACAGGCTTTTCTGCTTCCCAGTTTGATGTTCTTCCTTTAGGTAGGTTCTTTGTTGTTTATTCAGTTTTTTCCCCTAAATACATTATTGGCCCCCTCTATACATGCCATGTTGAGGAATATGACAACTAGGGGTTTCATTTGACAAGGTTATCCATTGAAGCTAGAGATGTAGCTTTTTGGTCCATGTACAAATCGGTGCGTGTTCCTACGGATCAGTTAAGGTGATGTGAGTGGGGGATAAGGCCCAGACATCCTCATTTAAGTGTTCTGGCGGTGAACATTTTATAATCAACCCCAAGTTGCAAGCACTCTTACCTCATGGCCTTAGCCCTAGATTAGAGGGCTCACAGATTACGTATATTTGGCACTTGCAAATATAAAAGCTTTAGTAATTATTTTGAAGGAGATGGTGTTTTTTAACCTGTTTTTTTCTGATTAGAAAGTGACTTTTTGTTCACAGACCTGGAAATGTTAGAAATAATTGAAAATATCTTGAAGAAGGAGGATAAAGTGAAGGTAAGGCATATTAGCTGTTAGCTGATATTATTGCTTGAAAGTAGGTGTTTTTTTTTTAGATTTCATATACTGTATGTGGTGTAAAGAACAAACCTTTCCATTTTTTTTTCTGAGAGCCATGATGTTATCTCAGTAATTGAAAATAATCTTCTAAAGTTGCTCTTTAACTAGATTTACACAATCCCCTTTCAAATCAGCTGTTATCTGCCTTTACATTTCACAGTAAATGTTGCTGTCTGCACAGCCCCTGCTAACAAGAAGATCAAGTGTAACTCTTTTCATGATTTGAAATAAAGTGTTTCCATCGTAATTATCCTGGCTCCTGGTTGTGCTGTTACAAGTGGGCTCATTTCTTAGCTGCCTTTATGAGGATGTTTCATTGTGGAATATAAGGCCCTCTGTTCAAGCAGAGTTTCCTTTCACAAACTTCTTAAGGATTTCTCTAACTCTCCAATCATTTAAATTTTTTGTTAGAATATGTTTTTGTAGATGATTCAGGGTTGTGACTGCGATTAAGACCAGGCAGACTTTGCCTCCTAAGTGTCACGCAGCTATACTGGGTGACAGTGAAAAGGCACTGTATCCCCTGTTTTATCTTCACTGACCTCATTTTGGCACAATTAGAATAAACACTATGCCTGTTAAGCTGCAGTAGGCAGGTTTTATGTCGGTGGTAGGAGAGGCAAGCATTAAACTGTGCTACCTGGGAATGTTGTGAAAAGCTGTGGAATCTCCTTTGGGATTCTTCAGGAATCAGATAAATTCTCATAGGTCTAGGATACAAATGCTCTATGAATCTTACATATCTGTGATAGTACATGGGACTCTTTTTCTAGATAGTGTTCACACTTTAAGTTATGTTGTTCGACAAGCATGATTAACCTAAAAGTTTTTTTGCTTATTTTAGGCAAGCAACATTTTCAGTAATGTTTTCTTTAGATCAAAATTGCTAATTGCTTACTTTTTCAGGGAAGATGTCAATCAACTACTATTGAAGGATAATAGGACATGAAGTCCTATTCAAGTTGGAGCATTAAATCAATATGACATTGTACTTAGGAAGTTCTCAGAGGTATTCTTTTCTGGTATTTTGGGAAGTGAGTGAGACTTGAGGGTTGAACTAAGGTTCGGGTTGGGGTGGGAAGACACGGAAGCAACTAGTTGATTTTCAAGCTTGTTTTGGATAGAGTCCTCACAGCTCCATTTCATGATGTCAGTTGTAATGTTCAGATTAAGACCTGCTATGGTCCAGGCATGGTGGCTCACAACTAAGCCCAGCACTTTGGGAGGCTGAGGCGGGCAGATCACGAGGTCGAGAGATCAATACTGTCCTGGCCAACATGGTGAAACCCCGTCTCTACTAAAAAATACAAAAATTAGCTGGGCGTGGTGGTGCGCACCTGTAGTCCCAGCTACTTGGGAGGCTGAAGCAGGAGAATTGCTTGAACCTGTGAGGCGGAGGTTGCAGTGAGCCGAGATTGTGCCACTGCACTCCAACCTGGCACCTGGCGACTGAGCGAGACTCTGTCTCAAAAAAAAAAAAAGACCTGCTATAGACTGAATGTTTGTGTCCTCATAAAATTTATGTGTTGAAATCCTAGGTAAGATCCCAAAGGCAGAGCTCTCATGAATGGGCTTAGTGCCTTGTAAGAGAGCCAGGAACACTTCCTTGCCCCACTTCCACCCTGTGAAAATGCAGTAAGAACACAGCTGTTTATGAGCCAGCGTGTGGGCCCTCACCAGACACCAGATCTGCTGGCACCTTGGTCTTGGGCTTCCCAGCCTCCAAAACTGTGAGAAATAGATTTCTATTGTTTATAAGCCACCTAATCTGTGGTATCCTGTTATAGCAGCCCAGACAGAGATAAGGCCTAACTCTTCCACTTAGCAAACTGTAATTGCCTGAAACATTTTTTAAGCCCAGCTTCCCTTGGATGAAAAGTAAGAAGGTTGAATAAAATTATCCTTTAAGATTTTCAGCTTCTCCAAAAATGGTGAATTCAGTTAAATATGAAAAAGATTCAATGCATCATATACCAATAATACAGTTTGCCTTTTTAGGCTATCCATTGCATTGATGAACTCCATTAGTAGGAAATAACTGAGAACCGATTGAATCCCTTCGACACCTTTCTAATGAACAAATACTGACATTTTCCATAAATATTTCTTGTAATATTTCAGAGGCTTTATATAAACCAAGACTTTCTTTTTAAAAAGTAATTCTGACTTTAGGTGGAATAAGCATTGTTTTGCATTTATCTTGCCTAATTCTCACAGTTGGCTACCACAAGTGCCTTTTCAGTACTCTAGGATTCTGAGTGAGATTACTGTCCCAGATTATTACCTTCCATTTGGTGAAAATGGATGCCACTGGCTTAGATTTACTGGAGACTAGAGGCTTAGGTTGTACTTGTCCATTTCTTTCCATATTGTGTTTCAGTTAGCACAATGCCTACTAGTACTACCACTTAAAAGACACAGAGGGACAATCATAGGGAGTTAAATTCAAATTTTATCCCGTAGTTAACTATGTATGTGAGAAAATTGATAAGAAACTAAAATCTGAATGTGAAGCTTAGTTTACCTATCCCTAATTATCTCGGAAAACTGAGATGTTGTCCTGTGGAATAAATAATAGCTCCCAACCTGCACACCTTTTCCTCTTTCTTCTCAACAGTAGGCTATTGACAGCACAGGGAGCAATGGGAAAATTGGAGGGGGAGGTTTACTTAGAGGAAATGGAAATTGTTACATTTGTAGTTTACATTCTTCCTAGAGCTCCAGATGGACTTGGGTAATGAAGTTTAAATTGCCCCTGAGCTGCTGTAATTTATGAGTTTCCCACTTAGTTGAGATGTTGCCAGATGAATTCTTCAGACTTTTGCCAGCACTGAGCTATCCCTCAAGACGTATCTCAGCAGCCCTATCCATCTCAGATATACCCATGCACATTAAACATTAACCTTCTCCTTGTACCTTCAAGTCCAGTTTTATAGGACATATGGTTTAGAAAAAGCAGACAAGGAGAATGTGCATTAGATTTGTAGGAGGAGGTACCATGACCCTAGAGAAGAGGAGAGACACACTTTTATTTTATTGTTTTTTGTTGCTCTTTCTCTTCCTGTTCTACTGCTGACTACTTGGAATGATGTTTCCAATTCCTTTCCTGTAAAAGTTTGAAATCCTTTACTAATTGGACCTGGAAGGAGACACAGATTTGGCTCAAAGCAGCAAGAACATGGTGAGCACTTTAAAATGTTATATTCCAAGAATCCTGAGTAGATTCAGCAGATGCAGAGGCGAAGAAAGAGAACCCACCGTACCTCGAGTTGCAGAGCAGGGAAAGGCCTCTCCCAAGAGAATGAAATTATCCTGAAAACAGTCTAGTCTCACGCAGAAAAGTGAGCAGACATCCAGGGACAGTGGGCGGGGAGTTGATATTTGTAACATGCTAATGCAGAGTCATTTCTGTGCTGTGGAAGTGTGCAGGTAGTTTCATACACTCACAGAACAGTGTGGTTTTTCTCTGTGTGAAAAGTGCCCTGAGAGTTGCTGCGTTTATCCGAAGTAACTTCAAGGTGTTTGGAAAGGTGATGAGTCCATGTGGTGATTTAGAAACATGAGGCGATTTTCCTTATGGTCGTAGGTGGGTCTGTGTTTCTGTATGAAATAAAGATGGTTTCCTTCAGATTGAAAATGTCTATTAAAAATTTTCACTGGTTTCAGTGCTGAGGAATTTGCATTCTCTTGCCTCAATTTTTCTATACTTGAGCGGAAAATTAGGTATCTTATGGGTATCTCTGCTCTGGGAGCATTGTTTCCTGGAAGGAGAATGAGGGCAGGAAGACAGGAGGATCCTCAGGCCTCTTTCTGTGACTTTGGGGAGCTCACTTAGAATCTTGGTGGTCTCAGCTTCCCTCTCAAAATATTACTAATTGTACTTGCCTTTTTTCATATCTCAGGAATTGGGGGAAAGTAAGGGAGATAATAGTACAAATGTTTGAGCTTCTTCTAGGGAAAATTCAATAATGGTCATCATAATTGACATAATGCTCACTGCCAGGCAGATGGCATTTGCTTGTTTGTTTGTTTGTTTGTTTGTTTCTCCACTTTAATGCTTTTGGAATATTTGTGATCCTGGAAGTAAAGTAAGGAAAGTGCAATGGCTCTTGGTCCACTGAAAATATTTTCCACAAATTCTGTGCACGTGAACTTCGTTTTGGGCAAAGAGTCCTTTTACTTTAAATTTATACGTAATGGCTGTTGTTTGCATTCCCTTGGAAATTTTTATTTACGTTCCAGCTTATAAAATGCAAGGAGGAGAACAATTTAGCTGAAGAAAGCAAGTTACAAGGGAGGAATGATGCCAGAGGTAGGCAGTGTGAACAAGCGCTAGTGGAATCAATGGACCCTAAGGAAGACAGTGCATCCCCGATTCAGGAATGTTTAGTGTCAGGGCAGACCTGCACACCCTGGGTTCTAGGCAGTCGGGGGAGGGCATAGACAGGTGGCAGGGAACAGCTGCAGCAGGAGTTCTGTTCTTCTACATCCCTCAGAGAGTTCCATGTCTTCCTGGTATAAATGCATAGTACTAGCATTCATAAGGTTTACTAGGAGCCATTGAAAATAGTGTAAATTACAATCATTTGTCTATTTTAGTGATTCAGGGTGGTGTCCAATGTTGCATTTTAGAAAGACTTGGTTTTACAAATGTTAAATAAACTTTTAGCACAAGGTGATACATTCTAGTCTTCTACAAAGTGCACTTAGACCAGGATATTCTTTGATGATGCCAGACAAATGAGATATTTCTTTTCGTTATCTAAATGGCCAACAAATAAATAAATAAATAAGTCCATCTGTATTTTCTCAGTGTATTCCTGTAGGAAAGCAAGTCTTACTGTTGATAACCTTTCAGAAAAATAGATACTTCTGCATTGCCAAAGCCCCTCTTGAATCCCCACCATTGCGCATAATTTTGTGATAATCAAGTGATTATTTGCTTCTCTTGATAGACGTTTTATGAAGGCAGAGATAGGCTACTCTTGCTTATAGTTGTAGCTCCAGCATCTCACATGGTGTTTTAACACATAGAAGATGCTCAGGAATTATTTGTTAAATGAATGGATGGGTGGGTGGATATGCTCTACTGTGGTGCAACTTGATATGCTGTACTCTGGCTGGATTAAGATATTATCCAATAAGTAAATACAGTATCTTTAAGTGTTTCCAGTATCTACACACTGAAGAGACATCTTCCAAGGTAATGAAAAAAAATTGTACCTTTGAAAAATCATTAAACTCTTATTTTAAAAATGTTTATCAAATGATTCTGATGTGAAATTTAGTGTCATCCTCTGATTTAGAGTTTAACAATTATATTTTACTCGAAAGATAGTGGCTTCATCACTAGAGGTTAAGAAAACACTTTTATTGATCAGATATTGTAGAGACTGCTTTGGTATAGCCGGAGTGGTTAAAAAAGTTCAGTGAGGTCAAGTTCTAATTTAACTCCAAAGTTTGATGACTCTTTGGACATATATATATATATATATATATATATATATATATATAGCTTTATAGAAACTGATTGTTTCCAGCAGCTGGGAGCAGTGGCTCATGTCTGCAGTCCCAGCACTTTGGAAGGCTGAAGTGGGCAGATCACTTGAGGTCAGGAGTTTGAGACCAGCATGGCCAACATGTTGAAACCCTGTCTCCACTAAAAATACAAAAAATTAGCCAGGTGTGGTGTGCGCCTATAACCCCAGCTATTTTGGAGGCTGAGGCAAGAGAATCACTTGAACCTGGGAGGTGGAGGTTACAGTGAGCTTTGATGGCACCTCTGGATTCTGGCCTGGGCAACAGAGAAAGACAGTCTCAAAAAAAAGGGAAAAGAAAAGAAAGAAAAAAGAAAAGAAAAAACTTATTAGTTCCCAGCCCAGGTTTTCACTGAACTTTCTGACACGTCGTATCTGTTTCATTCTCTAGCTGTTTTTCTCAGTTTTCTGGACCTTGAGCAAACAGAGCCTCCTTTCCTTTGCTCAGACTGCTGTCTGCCTTGCTGTTATGCCTGCCAAACCTGGTAGGGCTTTATCAAATAAAATTTACGAATTTATGACTATGTGTATTGACTATTACTTGTTAATATTACTACAAATATTATCAATAACATTCATTGAATACTAATCATGCACCAAGAATGCTGTAAGCATCATTTAATCATCTAATGTAAGCCTCATTAAGTCCTATTTTTCCCCATTTTATGGATAAAGAAACCAGAGCTTAGAGAGCATTAGTAACCTGCACAAAGCCATTCAGGTAATAGGTTTAAACTTATTTTGCGATATAGATTCCTACACAGCTGTAAGAAATAATGCTGAGAGATTCCTTGTAACTTACTTAGTTTCTCCAAAGAGTCTATGTTACAAAACTGTAGTGCAATATCACAATCAAGGTACTGACATAGATACAGCCAAGATACAGGACATATTCTTCCCTGTAAGGATCCCCACACTGCCCTTCTATGCACACCCACCTCCCTCCCTTCTTGTTCCTCCTCTGTCTGTGACCTGGCAACAGATCTATTGTCCATTTCCTTAATTTTGTCATGTCAAAAATGTTATATAAACACAATGTTCAGCTTTTTGAGATAGTCTTTTTTTTTCCACTCAGCATAACTACCTGGAGATTTATTTACGTTACTGTGTGTGTTAATAATTTGTTCCATTTTATTGCTGAGGAGTAATCCTGGTTTTGAAACATTTATCTGTTTTGTTTTGTTTTGTTTTGTTTTGTTTTTGAGATGAAGTCTTGCTCTATCACCCAGGCTGGCATGATCTCAGCTCACTGACACTGCTGCCTCCCAGCTTCAAGCAATTCTCCTGCCTCAACCTCCTGAGTAGCTGGGATTACAGGTGCACACCACAACACCTGGCTAATTTTTATATTTTTAGTAGAGATGAGGTTTCAACCATGTTGGCCAGGCTGGTTTTGAACTCCTGATCTCAAGTGATCTGCCCGCCTTGGTCTCCCAAAGTCCTGGGATTACAGGCATGAGCCACCATGCCCGGCCAGTCTGTTGAAAGACTTCCGTGTTGTTTCCAGTTTTTGACTACTGTGAATTAAGTCATGATGGACATTCCTGTATAGGTTTTTGTTTGAATGTAGGTTTTTGTTTGGCTGGATGGAAAAAAAACAAGTCATACCTTTTTGGGATAAATGGCCGAGAGTGTACTAGGAGGTAGTGCATATTTACTTTCATAAGAAACTTAAAATGCTTTCCATAGTGGTGGCACCAGTTTACATTCCCACTTGCAGTGTGCAAGTGACTTTGTTTCTCTGCATCCTGACCAACATTTGGAGTTGTCACTTTTTATTTTAACCACTCTGATAGGTGTGTTGATACCTCACTATGGCTTTAATTTGCATTTCCCTAATTCTTTGCTGAAATGCCATGCGTCTGTGCTAACATGGCAGAGTGGCTCAGAGCCAGCTGGTTGAGGGTGCCCTCACTCATGTCTGGTAGTTGATTGACTGTCAGCTGGAGTGACGAGGTAACCAAGCCACACAACCACATGTGTCTCATCATCCAGCTGGCCAGCTTGGTGGTAGGCAGAGATCTGAGAGAGGGAAATCTCACAAGACTTTTGGAGACCTGGTCTCAGAACTGGCACACTTTCACTTCCCCTGTATCATATTTTCAAAGCAAGCCACAAAGCTAATCCAAGTTCAAGGGATGGGGAAATTGACCCTATCTCTTGATGGGAGAAGTTGCAAAGTCAGATATCAGAGGGAATACATACAAAGAGGAACAGAGAATTGGGGCCCATTTTGCAATTAATCTACCACATCATGTCTCTAATATAATTATCTCCATACTTTTTTATCGTTTGAAACACATGTCTTAGGGGAAACAATATGTCTTAGGGGAAAAATAATCAACTGGGAGTTTGAAAATCAATATTATGTGTCTGTGTTAAGAAATTGGATTAAGGATACTTACATCCCTAAAATTATCTTGCTTGTTTTTTTTTCTTTTTTATTTTGGAGTGACAGGGGTCTCACTATGGATCCTCCCACCCCAGCCACCCAGGTATGTCCTGCTTATTTACAAACATTTACCTGTGACATATCCAGGATGGCTTTTGCCTAAATCACAGTGAGACAGTTATAACTAGAGAAGGTCATTTTCATCTTTTTTGTAATATGCATAATGCAGACTTGTTTCTGCCTGTCCAATTTCAGCTCACCTGCTTCTGGGATAGCCCCTAAATGAGCAAATTGCTACTAGGTACTAGGCACTGGGGATAAAAGAGAGGAATAAGATACCTGCTGAGAACTCCGAGTCCAGTGAGACACATGGATGCACATAAAAATGGCCAGTGGTGTGTTGCATCTCCCGATTTACACATATCTCTCTCTCTCCCTCCTCTCCTCTCCCCTCCCTAACCCACCCCTGTCTTCTCCTTTGATGGGGTCTCCTGTTGCTCAGGCTGGAGTGCAGTGGTGTGATCCCTGCTCACCACAGCCTTGATCCCCTCGAGGCTCAGGTGAGTCTCCTACCTCAGCCTTCTCAGTAGCTGGAACTACAGGCATGAGCCACCACACCTGGCTAATTTCTGTATTTTTCGTAGAGGTGTGGCTTTGCCATATTGTCCAGGCTGATCTCAAACTCCTAGGCTCAAGCGATCTTCCTGCCTTGGCCTCCCAGGTGCTGGGATTATAGGCATGAGCCACCATGCCCAGCCCTTTTTCTTTGGACCTCTGGCACTTATGTTTTTGTTCTTCTCACCAGGAACAATTCAGCCTCAACTCTCTTCCACTATGTCACCCTGAATGTGTCAACCACATATATTTATAGTCTGCTTAGCGCTCTGTCTGTGGACTGGGCTGTCTCGTATGGCCTGGGTGAGTGATGGTATTCTGATTTTCAGTTAGTAAGGAACTTCTTCATTTGCTAGTTAGTTCTGCTCATCTTGGTAATAAACCACGGGCTGGCTGGAGGTAGTTCAGGTCTCACATCATAATTATTTTATGGCTTTGGTTTAAGGTCCAATTGTCTCTAAGGTTTTACTTATTTTTTGCTAAGATCATACCAGAAAGTAATCAACATGTATTCTTGCCATTTTACCTATTTTATAACTTAGGTAACAACTGTGGATGATTTTATAATTTTTTTTTGTTGGAAATGTTAAAACAGAGGAGAAAAGTGTGGGAGAATATGTACCAAATGTTAGGAGTGGTAGTCTTTTGAGTACTAGGTTTAATGATGATTTTAGTTTGCTTATCTAGGCTGAATTGGGTTTTCTAATTTTATACTGTCAACATGTATTGTAGTTGTAAAAACATTGAAGTTTTTATGGGAAAGAAATGTAAGGCCCACAAGTGATTATTTAGAATGAGAGGCAGCATGCCGGAATGAGAGGTGTCTGAGCCTCACAGGTACGTGAGCCCCTGATTAAAGCAGTACCAGAGGCCTCCTGAATGACTGCGACACCAACCTAGAGACACAAGAAGCAGGTTTAGGGAATTTTGACCAGATTTTACTCTTCGATGTTAATTCTGTATGTTTTCTCCTGGTGCCTATTTCTCTCTGCCCTTCATACAGCATGTCATTCATACTTAAAGATGATGGTCCTGACAGTGATGGACATATGGAGATGTGGAAGAAGTGGAAAAGCTCACGTTTAACCAAAAATCCTTTCAATTAGGAACAGGATTTCAGGTTTGCTGTATGGAATGGAGAAGTGTTTTGTGTTGTGGAGTTTATAATAATAGTATCTTTTTTTTTTCCTCCTGAGCAGATACAATTCTGGTGAATTGAAGGATGGAGAAACATGTGACCTCTGAGTTTTCTATTGTGAAGAATCAATGCAACAAGCAGGAAATGCTGCATTGTTAAGCAAGCATTTTATTTACAGATGCAGGGTCAAGAAGAACAGAGCAGATTTAGTCATAGAGGCATACATTAATATGTAGATTCTAGAGTCAGTAGTCTAAGACCAGTCATTCACAATACAAATAGAATCCCAGCACTTTGGAAGACCCTGATGGAAGGGATACTTGAGATCAGGAATATGAAACTAGACTCAGCACCATAGTGACAAAAAATTAGCTGGGTGTGGCAGCATGCACCTGTCACCCCAGCTACTCACAAGGCTGAGGCAGGAGATCTCTTGAGCCCGGCACTTTGAGGCTGCAGGGGGGCATGATTTTGCCAGTGCATTCAAGTCTGGGTGACAGAGAAAGAACCTGCCTTCTAAAAAAAACCCCACTAATATTAAAAGATATAAGTGGAGGAGTTTGAGATCAGCCTGACTAACATGGTGAAACCCTGTCTCTACTAAAAATACAAAATAAGCTGGATGTGGTGGTATGCACCTGTAATCTCAGCTACTCAGGAAGCTAAGGCAGGAGAATCGCTTGAACTCAGGAGATGGAGGTTGCAGTGAGCCACGATCACACCACTGCACTCCAGCCTGGGTGACAGAGTAAAAGGATACACACACACACACACGCACACACACACACACACACACACACACACAGACGTAGATACATAGAAGAAATACATCAGCTTAAGTCTCTGAAATGTCAGGACTAGATTAAGGAAATCTAATGTCAGGATTGATTAGATTTCCTATTAAGGCAATCCAATGTCAGGATTAGATTTCCTATTAAGGAAATCCAGTCATAATTGGATAAGGAAAGAACAGAAACCAACCTAAAAGAATCAGGACCTAAAGAAAGGTGACACATTATTGTTACTAGACCCCTGAGTTTCTCTTCTGTGGTAAGGGGTGACACTGTTTCACATTTCAGAAACTGTTTTAGGAAGAACCATAGATACTATATATTTGAATTTTTCCCATATCTTTGGCTGATGGACTTAAAGGCTCAGGCTCTCTAGGCCAAAGGCATAGAAATAGAAATGATGAGGGTAAACTTGTATTTCTCCTCTCTCCTGAGCAAATGTGTTTCCACAGCATGTCTTTTCCTATGGGTGGTTGTGATCAACTTCTTTTGTCCCCTTAGGCATCAAAATGTTGATCTTAATTCTTAATTCCAGTGTCCTCTGGCAGGGTTCTGGGGTGCAATATTCATATATAAAAATCAATTGTGTTACCATATACCAGCAATGAACAGTCAGGAACTGAAATAAAAATGCCATTTATTTCTCCCAAAATTGTTGGGAGAAATTTTAAAAGACCTAAATTGTTGGAGAGTTAAAGCTGGTATTTGATAAAAAGTGTCAATATTGTTATGATGTCATTTTTCCCCAAATTCATTGGTAGATCCAACACAACCCCAGTCAAAATGCTGGCAATTTTTAAATCGAAAAGATGAATCTTAAAAGTTATATAGAAATGCAATGAGCCTGAGTGTAGTGGCTCACGCCTGTAATTCCAGCACTTTGAGAGGCAAGGCGAGTGGATCATTTGAGGTCAGTTGTTCGAGACCAGCCTGGCCAACATGGTAAAACCCTGTCTATACTAAAAATACAAAAATTAGCAGGGTGTAGTGGTGTATGCCTGTAATTCCAGCTACTCGGGAGGCTGAGGCAGGAGAATCACTTGAGCCTGAGAGGTAGAGGTTACAGTGAGCCCGAGACAGGACCACTGCACTCCAGTCTGGGTGAGAGGGTCCCATCCTGTCTCAAAAGGAAAAAACAAATGCAGTGAACATGGAATAGTCAAAACAATTCCAAAAAAGAAGGTTAAAGGAGTACATTTCACTGATTTCAAGACTTGTAAAGCTACAGTAATCAAAAGAATGTGGGACTGGCACCATGACAGAAAAATAGATCCCTGGAACAGAAGAGAGAGCCAAAATTAGATTCACATGTGTACAGACTGTGGATTTTAGACCAGGGTATAAGGGCAATTCAGTGGAGAAAGGATGAGTTTTTCAACAAATGGTGCCAAAACAACGGGGTATCCATAAGCAAAAAATGAACATTGAACCATAGTTTTTAATGTATACAAAATGAACACAACATGGACGTGTATCTAACAAACACCTAAAACTATAAATCTTGTGGAAGAAAACAGGAAATAATCTTTGTGACATTGGGTTAGACAAAGATTTCTTAGATATGACACTGAAAGCACAATTCATAGAAGAACAAATTCCTGAATTAGACTCATCAAAATTAAAATTTCTGCCCTTCAAAAGATAGTATTAAGAGAGTGCAAAGATAAGCCACAGATTGGGAGAAAATATTTCAAATATTATGACAAATCATATATCTGATTTGTCATTCAAAATATATAAACTACTCTCAAAACATAATAATAAGAAAACAACCTACTAAAAACTGGGGAAATGAACAGATATTCCACCAAATATGAAATATGGTTGGTAAATAAGCACATGAAAAGATTCTCAACATGATTAATCATTAGGGAAATGCTAATTAAAACCCAGTGAGGTAATATAATAGACATAGTAGAATGGCTATAATTAAAGCAACAGACCATATCAAATGTTGATGAAGATATGGAGGAAATGGAATTTTCACACACTGTTAGTGGGAATGTAAAATGCTTTGGCCTTGTTGGAAAATAGTTTGGCAGTTTTTTAAAAAATTAAACATATACCTACCACATGACTCATACATTTCCATCCCTCAGTATTTCCCCAAGAGGAAAGAAAACATGTCTGTACAAAGACTTTTATGTGAATGTTCATAGAAATAACCCATATGGAAAAAGGGGAGGAAGATGGCGCTATAGAAGCAACTCACCACTGCAGCTCTCAGTCAAGACGCAGAGGGTAAGCAAACACCGCATTTTCAGACGGATCCTTATAGCCCACAGAGCGGGGGAAAAAGCCCAGGTGTAAAAGGCACGCAGGACTCAAGCGCAG
>CM052652.1:2462738-2502543 GCA_028533165.1 Leontopithecus rosalia
CATAGGGAGGGGAGCACCACACACTGAGGTCTATTGGGGGAAATAGGGGAGGGACAGCGGGGGGGGGAGCAGGGGAGGGATGGCATGGGGAGAAATACCAAATATGGGTGAGGGGGCAGAAGGCAGCAAAACACACTGCCACGTGTGTACCTATGCAACTATCTTGCATGTTCTGCACATGTACCCCAAAACCTAAAATCCAATAAAAATTTAAAAAAAAAAAAAAAGAAAAAAAATTTCTATTTTTAACCCAAAAAAAAAAAAAAAAGAAATAACCCATATGTCCATCAACAGGTGAAAAGACACACTCATTGCAGTGTAGCCCTATCCATGCTGAAACTACTCATCAGTAAAATGTAATGAACTATTGATTCATGCAGCATGGAAGAATCTCAGTATAATTATGTTGTGTGAAAGTAGCAAGGCAAAAATAAAAAGACTACATATTGTTTGATTCCGTATGTTTCAAACTTCAGAAAATGCTAATGCTAAGCAGATTAGTGGTTCCCTGGGGATGAGGAGGGGCAGGGAGGTGTGACAGAGAGAGATGACAAAAGGGCATGGAAAACTTACAGAGATAGTGAATGTGTTTATTATCTTGATTGTGGTGATGGTTTCATAGGTAAGGATATACATTAGAATTTATGAAATTTTACACTTTAAAGTGTGTAGTTTACTGTGTTTGAACGATTATTCTGTAAAGCTATTAGAAAAAACCAGTGCTGTAAAGGGCTACGGCAGCCAGAAGAGCAGGAGTGGTGCAGGGGATTCTGTTTGTCCACGGAGAGCAGTGGGTCACTCCTGGGAAAGGGAAGTTGGTAAAGGCTTTGCAAGGTTAGCTGACCTTACCTGAGCTGGGAAAGATGAATAAGCGTTGCTGAAACTGCCACAAAGACGAAACATTCCAGGCACAGAGGTGTTGCCAGTAAGGGCTCAGCTATGTGGAGCATGACAGATCATTTGGGGACTTACAAGAAATGTGGGGTCCTGGCAGCCAGAGAGAGAGGCAGCTAGAGAAGTAGGTAGGGGCCAAACCAGAGGTCTTGTTGTCATCCCAAAGTACTCCTAATACTTTTAGCCTATAGACCCAGGGGAGCCACGAAGGGTGTTTAATCTGAGGAGTGACAGGCCATGTCTGTGTTCCAGGAAGGTTATTCTCGCTAGAATGAATGCTAAACTACAATGATTAAGGGTATGTAGGATTTTAATTAAATAAGAGGAGAATTTCCAGGCAGTAAAGCGTTCTATATGATTACTTTCCCTGCAAGTATTTTGTTTTGAGTGGGCCTGAAATTTGATCACATGGAACATTTTGCACCAGGTGCCACCTGTGTAGCTGCATACATGTGGATATATACATTTCTGGGGTTCTCTCCTGTCTTTCCCTTACCTCTTGAGGTAGAGGGCACATCCATCAGTCTTGTTCCAAACCTCCTTTGACAAAAGGTTCCAGATCAGAGATCTTGCCTTAATCTGAATTGTAAAGGTGCTTCACTGCAGAATCACGTCAGAGTGGAGTTGAAAACCTAGCTTAATAACGGGGAGACGTGGAAGGTGTCTCAGTGTAGTTGAGCTCCCATGGTGCAAATACTAAAGACCAGCCCTATCTACCCTGGGGTGTTTTGCAAAGCCCCCTGCTGTGCTGAAAGCCAGCTGTGTGCTCTGTTGTTAGGGCAGCTGTTAATCCCTCAGCTGGAATGTTAACGCTTTTGACAATATTAAGGGATGCTTGAAATAATAATACTGGCACAGAGCAGAGAGCCCTCTAATAATCCCATCTGTACTGATTCTACTGTAAAAGTTTCCACTTCTCGATAATCTTTGGTCACTGTAACCCAGAGTATGCCACATTTTATTTTCCTACTCGGGGGAGAAGCTTCCTGTTTCTTCCTCCTGGGAATGGACCTTCAGCCATATGAGTTGGAAAACTAAATCTCCAAGGGAGACCTCTGTGTACATCTTGTGAAAACCTAAAGGTTTATTGCTGGTGACTGTTTAACCCTAGTGGTTTAGTAACCTTTTAATTGTTATAATAAAATGAGATCCAGCCAGCATTTGCATTTTTGGTGAGTCCTGGAGACGGTGATGAGTATTAAATTTAGAGTATAATAGAATTCCTGGGGTATGTATCATAATTTGACTTTAATATTCATTGTCTTATATGTTGGGAGGATTAATATATTCAGCAAAGGATCCTAAATTCTTAAAGCTCATAAATAAAAAAACTGAAATAAAATGTGGTGAGAATACTTTCACATGCTTCGTAGTTTTGCTGTATTACCTTAAAAGATGGAGACGAGTGAAGTGCTTGTTATTATCATTACTATCATTTTACTGTTATTCTCAGTTAAAGAATAACATCAGTCATATTCTCAGAGATCAGTGGTTTGTGTAGGTTTTAAATTAAGTCAAACCTTGCTAATTGCCCATGAGGAGGAAAGCTGGTTCCCTGCTGGGAAACAGGTGCATCTCTGCTACATGATGCTGATGTCCTTGCTGTTGTCACCAAGCCCAGCATTTCCATGGCTCCTTCGCCAAGATGAGCCCCAGCCTGGGCCACAGAGGCTCCTCTGTGTACCTGTTTAAAGGCTTAAAAGCAAAATTATATTTATTCCTATAATTCATAGATCTGTTGCCATAAAAGAAGCATTTCAAACTAGAGAGAATCTTTCTTTTACGGGCTTTAATTTGGGTACAAAGCCAAAGGAAGTGATGTCTTCCTAATTCCTCGTTGTAAATAATTGTAGCTGAATTTATTCCCTGCCTTGTTCTTATTGATTTCATATACAACCATGTAAATAGTATGATTAACGTGGCTGACTCCACCTCATTTATAAGAAATTTTCACTAAAATTCAGATTAAAGAGGAAGAAAGGGTCCTGTGTAACTTGATGAGAAACTACTACATAATTACCCTTGATAATAGTAGGTAGTAATTACAGAGTACCATGTGCTAGGCATGCTTTAATGTGCTTCACATGTGGTTACCAATTTGACCCACATAACAGCCCTATTGTGTAGATATTATTTTCCCTATTTTACAGATCTAAAACTAAACCTCAGAGAAATTAACCTCTCTGTGTACACAGAGGCACAGAGCTTGTAAAAAAAATTTGAGACTCTTTTTTGTACCACACAGTGGTACAAAAAAATTTAAACCCAGGCAGTCTGTCACTAGAGTCTCTATTCTGAAGCAACATTCTCTCTTGTCTTTTAGTTATAGAATACTTTAAAGAAATCATCTTAAAGACTCAATATAAAGTCTTACTTAAATGACATTAATAAGTAAATTAATAAGTATACTCCAGCACTTTGGGAGGTTGAGGCGGTCAGATCACGAGGTCAAGAGATTGAGACCATCCTGGCCAACATGGTGAAACCCTGTCTCTACTAAAAAAAAAAAAAAAAAAAAAATTAGCTGGGTGTGGTGACCTGCACCTTTAATGCCAGCTATTTGGGAGGCCGAGGCAGAATTGCTTGAACTGAGGAGGTGGAGGTTGCAGTGAACCAAGATCGTACCACTGCATTTCAGCCTGTTGACTAAGCAAGACTCCATCTCAAAAAAAAAATTTTTTTTAAGTAGAGCAATAATATTGGTGTAAGTTATTTAGTACTTACTATGTCTGATACTGTGCTAAGTACCTTATATCCATTATTTAGTATTTTGTGTGTATTACTTAATTCTTTTAATAATGCTAAAGGAGATATTATTTTTCAACATTTTGTAGATAAGAAAACTGAGGTTTAGCTGGGTTTACCGACTTGGCCAAGGTCAGATAGTAAATTCAAGACAAACTTCAAAGCCAAGACCTTGATAGAAATACTTACGTTTTTAACTCTGTGCTAAAATGTTATAACAAGAACTCAAACCAGGACTGTTTCATATATAGGCTGCTCTATTATGTAAATCAGGCCATTTGTTTAGAACTTTTTAGTCAATATAAATAACTCCTACACATCAGAATGATTGCAGATTCACAAATAATGTTTTCATCTTTATAGTTAAAAGTGCTTCAAGCAAGTGGATTCATACCTGCATAATGCTTTGAATTGCTGGGTGTTCTAGTGTGAACCGGGGCTGCTTAACCTTTTTAGTGCTATGGACATCTTTGGTAGTCTGTTGAAGTCTATGGACTGTTTCTCAGAGAAAAGTATGTGAATGAATGAAATAAAACGCATAGAATGACAAGGAGCCAATTATGTTGAAATAGTTACGAAGTTATTAAAACAAATTTGTATAATGGTAATATACATGCTTCTTCATTAACACATTGTACTATATCTAGCAGAGCACATAATGACCACTAATTTTAAAGTGGTGATAAACAGATAATATTTTGAGATAACAAGAATTGCAATGAGATATGAAAATAGTCTGTGATTTCTGTTGGAGATAGATATAGTAAGTATTGCTAATGCTGCCATGATTTGTTGCCTGAATTCCTAATTGAAGCAAATGCTAAATTTCAGTTAGATACTGATGACAGTAAAGGTCTATTTTTTTTTCATCTGAATTCAAGTACTTCCATGAATTCTATCCATGACTCCCTCTGGGATCTGAGGACCTGAATTAACAAAACTGTAGTCCAGAGGGTATTGCTTAATATTACATCCTTCAAGTGAAAAGGATCCAATTTGAAGGTCTGTTCACATCTAGGTCCTTAAAATGTTTTTGCTTCAACATTACCAAAGAATCTGGAATCACCTTCACTGCCACCATACAGGTGTTGGTACCAGAGGGTTCTGTCTGGGCCTGAGGAAGGCTTACACACGTTTTCCCCTTTGCATGGTTTGTTGGTTATATGCCTGTCCGTGAGTGTGAAGACACAACCCTCACCATCGCAGAATGTATAGTTCTAGAGAAAGAAGGCGAAAGGTCTAGACTTAGACGTTCAAAGTTGGAGGTGGGATTATAGATGCCTGAGAAACTTGCCTATGAAGGGCAGTTACGGCAGTGGAAGCAGTACATGGGAGACTTGGATGATAAAAGGAAGTTACTTGGCCTTACTACAGTGATAGAATTCACTAGAATACTGCCCTTTTCCATACCTTCCTTTTGTGCACAAAAATAGCACCGTATGGTATCATAACACACTGGTTCACTTGTTCATTGAGAAATATTTATTGAGAGTCTACTGTGTCCTGGGCATTGAGCTATCATTTGTTTGTTACTTGAATCCCACAATTCTTTGAGATTATCCCCATTTTTCAGATTAACAATCTGAAGTGTGTAGGAGTTGTGATGTGATTGTAAATGGTAGAGCCAATCATTTTACTTTTTATACTGAGATATGCCACTTACTCTTGTCACCATTCCCAGCCTGCTAAACTGGAGGGAAGGTCCCAATAGCTGAAACACTTTTGGCTTCCCTGATTCCTGCGGGTTTCTGAGGCACGGTGATGCAGACTAAAATGAAAAATGGTGATTTTCAAGTGAGTTGGCTGAACTGCTTAAGAGGAGACAAACTGCAGTTTGAAGTTCAGACTGCATTTCAGAACAAGAAAGTGGATTTCAGGTTAATGGGTTTGGAGTCAGATAACTTTGAGCTTGACTAGCTTTTGGTAAATTGGCCATATGTTATGAGTCCCTTCATAAATTCTGTGTACTTTCCTCCAGTTTGTGTGTGTGTGTGTGTGTGTGTGTGTGTGTGTGTGTGTGTGTGCTGTTTTATTCACCGTTACACACCAGTTTTCAACCTTGTATTTTTTTCTTCTCTACTTATTTTCTTCTTTCTTTCAAAAATTCCCCATTACTTTTCCTTAGAGCTCTATGGATGAACAGTGATCTGTTGTACCCTATGCAACACCGTCTTGTGTTTATATTCAGATATTTTCTCATTCCTGTTACCCTTCAACTTCGTGTTGATTGGTTTACTACTGCCCAGCTGAGAGTTCAGCTTATCGACCACTTATTTTAATTCCCTTAATTACACTGCCTGTCTCCTGCCCTAACCTCCCCCTGCCCTTCAAAGCTCCTCTTAAATTTTAACCCTTAATACCATAAAATAAATTTTCCTAACATGGCAGTTATGTTTTAAATTTTAATTCAGTTTTTACTCTTTAAGTTTTTTACTAATAACATATGTAATACAAGGTTGCAAAATACAAACCTACAGAAATGCATTAATATGAAAAATAAAAATCTCCCATTCCATAATTTCTTTTCTATTTAGTGTATCACACTGATGTATATTAGTATGGTTGTTTATATTCATATATGATTATACCATAGATATTTTTCTTGTCTTTTAAAAATTTTAAAATTTTACCCAGCTATGTATCAGAGACACATCTTTAAGCAATTCAAGTAGATATATCTCAATTTTAAAAGTGGTTATATTAGTCCATTCTTACACTGCTAATAAAGACATACCTGAGGCTGAGTAATTTGTAAAGGAAATACTCACAGTTCAATGTGACTTGGGAGGACTCAAGAAACTTGCAATCATGGTGGAAGGAGAAGCAAATATGTCCTTCTTCACATGACAGCAGGAAGGAGAAGTGCTGAGCAAAACGGGGAAAAACCTCTTATAAAGCCATCGAATATCATGAGAACTCACTATCACAAGAATGGCATGAGGGTAACTGCCCCCATGATTAAATGACCTCCCACTGGGTCCCTCCCGCAACATTTGCGGATTATGGGAACCACAATTTAAGATAAGATTTGGGTAGGGACACAGCCAAACCATATCAGTGGCGTAGGAACTTATTTTATGTATATGCCAGAGTTTATTTATTATGTTATTTATAGATGGATATTTGAGTCATTTCTATTTCTTTTACCATCACAAATAGCGCTGTAGTGAATATTCACATATACTCAAATTGCCTTTTAAAAATATAGTGTATGTGTACTTACAATATGATTAAAGGGAGTTTCGAAAGAAAAGTGGTATGTCCCCAATTCTAACATTTTCATTAAGTGGTTTTGATTTCTCTCTATTCCCTTCCAGCTTTTGGCCTTTTGTATATATATGATTTTATGTTTTGCTTTTTCATTTGATGTTATTTTATGAACACTTTTACATGTGGATAAATTTTATTTTTGTTCAAATGGAAGTGTAATTTTATATTAAATAGATATTTCAGTTGATGTTTTTGTTGTTCTCCCCCTCTTCTGTTTTCTGTTCCCTGTCTTGTGATGCCTTACCATTTCAAGCTTTCTATTTCAGTTACTTTTCTTCTTGCATATTGTCTGTTAAGCATCTTCTTCCCCCACCCTTGTAAAGCCTTCTGGCCAGAGGCTGCCGTCACCTGGCTACCTCCTCTGTGGTGCTCAAGGCCTAGCCTACTTCTAGTGTTCAATAAATAAATGATTATAATTTCGAAGTGAACATTTTTCCAGTTATCTCCCTAAGAATTTCCTTCACATTGCACTGCCTCTATAAACACTGCCTTCCGGAGAAACTGTTGGTGATCCATAATGCTAAGATGCATTTTAGATGTAATTTAGATTCACAGCCATTTACACAGTGCATTATTTAGGCAGTTCAGCACCAAGGAGAGTGACTGTTTGCTCCAGCTTGGGTTCAAGGTCAGTGGAGGATTTACTTTGTTTAGGCCCCTGTAGTACTGTTGGCAAGATGTAATTTTTCCATAATAGCTGGAAAGCCAAACCCTGTATAAACACACTTTAATAATGGTGAAAGCACTAGCAGAGATGTACACTGAGGAAATATTAAAGTTCACACTCCTGTAGCTAAGACTTAATTGAAGCAAATAGTCTTTATATTTACATTTGGGTTGCTTGTTTTAATATCAGTTCCTGGAGTAGTTCATCACATCTTCCATTCCTCTAGATGTGAGAGCCCATTTTAGGATTCCATTTGGTCTTTGTCTTGTCACCAGGCCTGAGGAAAGATTTACATCTTCCTTTGTGTGTCTTAGAGATGCTTGACATGGTATCCTAGCCTCCTTTCCTCTGAATATCTCTAGTGTTAAGAGGCACAGCTTCCTCATCAGCTGTTGGTACACTAAAAAAAAGAATGACTTGAGGGGTTTATTAGGGTCTTGAACTGAACTCTTTCTGTCTGTTTGTATAACAGGTTCTCAACCAATTCAGGGTTGCCCAGAAATTGTTTTCAGAGAAACACTGAAAGGTATGAGAAAGTCTCATACTTTCACTGTAGAGGAACATTAATTAGTGCCATTCCTGTGCCCTGTAGACTCAGTAGATTTTCACTGAAATGGAAACTGTTTCTAGGATAGAGAGAGTGAAAAGCTGCTGCTCTGGTGTTACGTGTGTCCTCCCAAAGTTCATGTGTCGGAAACCCTATCCCCAGTGCAATGGTTTTGAGAGATGGGCTCTTTAAGAGGAGATTAGATCATGAAGGCTCTGCCCTCCTGGTTGGATGAATTCATTGTCTTGAGAGTAAGTTTGTTATTGTGAGAGTGGGTTTGTTATAAAAGACAGTTTGCAGCTGGGTGCGGTGACTCAAGCCTGTAATCCCAGCACTTTGGGAGGCCGAGGCAGGTGGATCATGAGGTCAAGAGATCGAGACCATCTTGGTCAACATGGTGAAACCCCGTCTCTACTAAAAATACAAAAAATTAGCTGGGCGTGGTGGTGCGTGCCTGTCATCCCAGCTACTCAGGAAGCTGAGGCAGGAGAACTGCCTGAACCCAGGAGGCAGAGGTTGCGGTGAGCTGAGATCGCGCCATTGCACTCCAGCCTGGGTAACAAGAGCGAAACTCTGTCTCAAAACAAAAGACAGTTTGCTCCCCTCTTTCTGGCTCTCTCTCACCATTAGCTGTGTTCTGCCAAGTTTTGATGCACCGAGAAGGCCCTGACCAGATGATGACCCCTCAGTCTTAGACCTCCTAGCCCCCAGAACTGTAAGAAATAAATGTCTGTAGTTCACAAATTACCCAATCTTAGATACTCTGTTATTGCCATACAAAATAGACTAAGACAGCTGCTAAATCCAGAAGAAATTCACCCATGTTTATGCAGAAAGGTATCTTCAATGATTTCGTCTTTTCCCTGTGTGTTGCAGTACTTACCCTGCTTTACCTACCTCTCTTGAGGACAGGGAGAAAGATTAAGTCTCTTCAAAGTACACCAGAGCTTTAGGAGCTTTTTTCCAGTTCAGTGGTATAAGCTATTCAAGTTGTGCCTTGACCATCTTCTCAAGGGACTTTAATAGAACTTGAGGATTTATGCCGGAAAACTCCCGGGACTGGACCTATTAGAAAATGTATGACAGCAGATGCTTGAAAGATTCTCAGAGTTAACAGGAAATGAAGCTCCATTGTCTTCCAGGGAAAATGTTCTGGAGGAGTGTGATTTCAGGGATTCCTAAAATTCTACTACCCTGTAATGTCTTCTCTACTGTTTTGTGGCAAAATTTGTAGCCCTAACAGTTAATTACTTGTTTTAGGTTAGTCGTGATGTCTCTAAGAAGTTCTAATGACATTTCAAATAAATTCCTGATGAAGGATTATCAAGGTTTCACTTTCTGTGAAAGTATGAGGCTTTAGATCTTCTCTGAAAATAACCTCTGGGCAACCCTGAACTGGTTCTGAGAACCTGTTATACAAACAGACAGAAAGAGTTTAGTTCAAGACCCTAATAGAACCCTCAAGTCATTTTTTTTTTTTTTTTTAGTGAACCAACAGCTCCTTTCACTGTAAAGGAACATTACCTAGTGACATCTCTGTGCCCTATAGACTCAGATTTTCACTGAAATGGAAATTGTTTTGAGGATAGAGGGCTTTCATTCTGCCCCCCAATTCCCTGTCCCCAGTCTGTTTTACACACAGTAGTTTGAGTGATCATGTCCCTTTTCCCCAAACCAAAATTGCGGTTTGTCTAACTGAAAAACCAAAAATATTAGAGTCAACTTTGAGTCCTTTCTTTATCTCACACTCACATCCAATCCCAAAGCAGATTCTATCAGCTCAGCTTCCAGAACATCCAGAATTCAACCACTTCTCCCACTTCCAGTGCTACCCTCTTGGTTGAGCCACCATCATCTCTTATTTGGTGTGGTGATTAATTTTATGTGTCAACTTGACAAGGCCAAGGGATGCCCAGATAACTAGTAAAACGTTGTTTCTGGGTATGTTTGTGAGAGTTTTTCTAAAAGAGATTATCATTTGAATTGGTAGCCTGAGTAAAGAAGATGGCTCTCACCAATGTGAGTGAACATCATCTAATCTGTCAAGGGCCCAAATAGAAAAATAAGATGGAGGAAGGGTGAACTAACTCACTCTCTCCTCTCTCTCTTTCTCTCTGCTTGCACATCCATTTTCTCCTGTCTCTTATAATTCTGTGTTTCAAAGCACACCATAGGTTGTGAGGGCAATCTGGCTGTGACATCTGTCAACCCATTGATCTTCAGGGTTGATTGGGCTGATCTGGCTGGCTAGCACACTTACCACTTAGCAGCAACACATGTGACATGGGATTATAAATTATGTATCACTAGGAGTTAAGGGTATAAAGGCTGGACATTGATGCTTCTGGTTCTTAGGACTTTGGACTTGGACCAGGACTTACGCTATTGGCTCCTCAGGCCTTCAGGTTTGGATTATTGCTATGTCATTGGTTTTCCTGACCAGCATGTCGATCATGGGATTTCCAGCCTCAATAATATGTGTGCCAATTCTTTATAGTTTCTTTCTATATGGCTCTCTATATCCTATTGGTTCTTTTTCTCTGACAAGCCCTAATATACATGATTTATGATAATAGCTTCCTAACTGGCTTCTCTGCTAAAAGCACAAGCAACAGCAACAAAAATAGATGAATTGGACTTCGTCAGAATTTTATAATTCTGTGTTTCAAAGCACACCATAGGATGTGAAGGCAATCTGGCTGCGACATCTGTCACCCCATTGATCATCAGGGTTGATTTGGCTGATCTGGCTGGCTAGGTGGGTGTCCCCTTCCTCCCTCACAGCTCCATGTGCATCCCTCCCAAAGCTGCGTGCTCAGTCAACGAGGATGACCACCCCTAGTGGAGGAGGACCAGTCTTTGGTCAAGGGTATACAAGGAGCTGCACTCCCCTGCTAGAACTTCCAAACAAGCTCTCAAAGCACACCATAAAAAAGTGAAAAAGCAATCCACGAAATGGGAGAAAAAAGTTGCAAATCATGTATCTGATAAGGGACTTGTATCTTAGCTATATAAAGAACTCATACAACTTAATAAAAAAGGCACATAACACAATTTAAAAATGAGCAAAGATCTGAAGAGTTCAAAAAGCATGTGAAAAGGTACTCAGTATCATTAGCTGTCTCTGAAATGTAAATCAAAAACACTTCACACCAGCTTAGATGGCTATATTCAAAAAGACCAATAACAACTGTTGTTGAGGTTATGGAGAATTTGGAGCCCTCCTACACTGCTGTCTAACTGCTGGTAGAATAGTTCAGCCATTTTGGAGAATAGTTTGGCACTTTTTCAAAAGGTTCAACACAGAGTTACCATATGACCTAGCAATTCTCCTAGATATTTACCCAAGAGAACTGAAAATATGTCTGCACAAAACTAGTACACACGTTTATAGCAGCACTATTCATAATAGCTAAACAGTGGAAACAACAAAGATGCCCTTCAGCTGTTGAATAAGCAAAATGTCATATAGCTAGACAATGGAATATTATCCATCAATAAAAAGAAATGAAGCACTGACACATGCCACAAGGATGCACCTTGAAAACATGCGAATGTAAAAATCCAGACTTAAAAGACCACGTATTGTATGACTGTTTATACCCAGGTGGGGGTTAAAGTGACTGCTGATGGATATGCTGTTTCTTTTTGGAGTGATGGGGCTGGAGGGTAGGAGGAGGGAAAGGATCAGGAAAGATAAAAAATCGGTAGTAGGCTTACTACCTGGGTGATGAAATAATTTGTACAAGAAAACTCCATGAGACATGTTCACCTGTGTAACAAACCTGCACTTGTACCCTGAACTTAAAAAATAAAAATAATAAGAAAGAAGATGTTTTAAAAGTTGACTGTGATCATGATTACACACTCTGTGAATATACTAAAACCCATTCCACTGTACATCTAAGATGGATATGATAAGCCAGTTAGATCTCAGTAAAGGTGTTTTTTTCCTAAAAAAAAAAGTAAATTAGTTGAGAGTTGAGGTCATTTCTTTGTGGGGATCATCAACAAATCTGGAGCTAATAGATGCTGGAGAGGATGTGGAGAAATAGGAACACTTCTACACTGCTGGTGGGAGTGTAAATTAGTTCAACCATTGTGGAAGACAGTGTGGCGATTCCTCGAGGATCTACAAATAGAAATTCCATTTGACCCAGAAATCTCATTATTGGGTATATACCCAAAGGATTATAAATCGTTCTATTATGAAGACACATGCACACATATGTTCACTGTGGCACTGTTTACAATAGCAAAGACCTGGAACCAACCCAAATGTCCATCAGTGATAGACTGGACAAGGAAAATGTGGCCCATATACACCATGGAATACTATGCAGCCATAAAAAACAATGAGTTTGTGTCCTTTGTAAATACATGGATGAATCTGTAAACCATCATTCTCAGCAAACTGACACAAGAACAGGAAATCAAACACCGCATGTTCTCACTCATAGGCGGGTGTTGAACAATGAGAACACGTGGACACAGGGAGGGGAGCACTACACACCGGGGTCTGTGGGTGGGGGGCTAGGGGAGGGACAGCAGTGGGTGGGGAGGTTGGGGAGGGATAACATGGGGAGAAATGCCAGATGTGGAGGATGGGGGATGGAGGCAGCAAACCACCTTGCCATGTATGTATATATGCAGCAATCTTGCATGATCTGCACATGTACCCCAGAACCTAAAGTACAACAAAAAAAATTACCAAAAAAATCCAGTGGTTTCCCTTCTCTTTCAGAGTACATGCAAAGTCCTTCCGCGGTTCCTGGTGTTTCCTAACTTGAATACCTACTACTTTTTGTCTCGTACACCCCACTTCTGTTCCTCAGAACTGTCACTCTTCTAACTCACAACTTACGAATCTGCTGTTCCCTCTGCTGGGAATGCATTCCCCATATTCAGCTGACCCTCCAACAATGTGGGGGTTGGGGTGCTGACCACTCTCGTAGTTGAAAAGTTGCATATAACTTTTGACTCCTCCAAAATTTACAATAAACTCGAGTGAAGAAAGTGTTACAGGAAAATCATCAGGAAGAGAAAGTGCATTTCTACTATTCATTATGTGGAAGTGAATCGTTATCATGCCTTCATCCTTGGATTCAAGTTGAGTAGGCTGAGGAGAGGTTGAGCAAGAGAAGGGTTTTGTCTTGCTGTCTCAGGGGTGGCTGAGGCAGAAGAAAATTTGTGTTTAAGCGGACCCATGTAGTTCAGACACTTGCTGTTAAGGGTTAACTGTATATCACACAGCTTCCTCCCTCACCTTCTTTAGACTTTATCCATCACTTTATCTAACCATCTTATTTGTTAATAAAATACAATCTCATCACAACAGCTCTTATGTTATTTTTCTCTATTGGTCTTAGAATCATCTAACCCACATACATATTTATATTTATTTAAATACATATATTTATTATTATATTATAATAAGTATTATCTGAGACAAGGTCTCACTCCAGTTGCCCAGGCTGGAGTGCAGTGGTGGTATCTCAGCTCACTGCAGCCTCCATCTCCCAAGCTCAGGTGATTCTCCCACCTCAGCCTCCCAAGTAGCTGGGACTACAACTGCATGCCATCACGCCCAGCTAGTTTTTTGTGTTTTTAGTAGAGATGGGGTTATGCCATATTGCCAAGGCTGTTTTTGAACTCCTAGACTCCCGGCTAGTTTTTTGTGTTTTTAGAAGAGATGGGGTTATGCCATATTGCCAAGGCTGGTTTTGAACTCCTGGCAATCTCCCTCTTCGACCTCCCAAAGTGCTGGGATTAGAGGTGTGAGCCACCACACCAGCCAATATATTTATTATTAATTGATATATTGTGTTGACCTCCCATGAAGGAAAGAATTGTGGCTGGTTTTGTTCACCAGTATATCCCCATAAAGGGACAGTCCCACTGAGCCATAAGTATGGAGGGTGAGGGTAAGGGTCCTGGGTGCTAATTGAGAAAGTTCAGAGAGGAAATGGAATGTAAGCACTATCAAAGCAGAAATGGGCTGGGTGAAAGGCCAATACCGCTTTCTTTGCGGTTTTAATTGGGATGAATGCTGGGCCTTCTTAAGAATGAAGTTACTGATTAGCAAAACTAGCATGAATAGGCAAAGTGGTTTCAGAGTTTTTGAGAACAAAAAATCTGTATCTATATTCCTGTAATCAGATATCATTGTAAAGAACTGAGCAAACATTACCCAAGAAGAATCAGTTGCCGTCTTGATACATTTGTTGGACATGAACGTCCTTTATCTTTTTCAAAACCTTCCTAATAATATATAACTAAAAAATTGTTGTTTGGAAGACCCCTCTCTTTGAAGAGTAGTAAATGAAAACATTGTTTCTATTTAAATGTGAGTGAGAGGTAGATTATTTAAAAAGAGACTGTTAATATTGACTAATTTTTAAAATTGATAATCTAAGAACTAGTTCCTTTGTAATTCTATACAAGGCCTGAGAGAATGGTAATTAGCCATAAGCTAGATATTTTGAATGTAATATATTATTTACTTTATTCATTTAATGTCAGAGAACTTTAAATTACTGCATCGTTTATATACTTGGCTGTATAGCTACATACTATGTTGAAAAACTGATTAAAGTCATACGTTTAAAATACTGTGGCCTAATGTATAAAATTATTTTCCTCTAGGTGGTATCATGTACTATGTACTCTTTATGCTTGGGTAAAAGGGCTTTTGTGAAGGTATTCGTACTCTAAAAAAAGAATGTGGTGTTTCTAATGCTTTAAGATATTTGGAAAATACCATTTAATTAAGAACATTTTCCTACACATTTCAGTTACAGATGATTTTTCAAGGAAACTAATTTTTGTGATTTGGGTCTAAATTAAAGTAGGAATTCTTCAGAAGGAACAGAAAAATGGTTTAAAACCATAGCTCAGATTTTCCTGTCGGTAATTATTTCAGTAAGGCTGATTTTCTGATCTGCTGTGGGAGATACAGAACAAAGTAATAATTAGCACATCAGTAGGTATATTTGCTGCAAAAGGGCCTATTGTGTGTTCTGTGTAATTGGCAAATTGGCTGTATGTGTATTTTAAATAATAAAAGTCAAGGTATATGCATGACAATCACAAATTATGACTTGTTTGATGACGTGTATATTTGTGGATACCAGATCTTTAGCCACGTGGTTCCTTTTAGAAGGTCAATCCTGGTCTCTTTCTTTGTTGTGAATACGTTATTCTGCTTTTCACTCATGGTCTATAAATAGGTTGCATGTGCATTTTGGGAAATGTATATAACTTGTGCAAATGGGTAGTGTCCTTGGCTAGTGAGATCAGTTCTGAGGAAGGGTTCCCATCTATGTGGCATAGTTCTTTGAAGGTCTGAACCAAACAGAAGCAGCATTCTGTGGCCGCAGGAACGGTGAGACTTGGAAAAGAGTGGAACCTGAAAGACTATTCAAGCATTTGTTGCCACTGTGAGCAATGCAGAGATTCTCCAGAGATTCAGAGCAACATTTGCTTGAGGATATGGGCTTCTGTCACTGGCCCAGTGCCCAGGCTTTCTGGTATTTACTGTGAGTGCTCCATGTTAGATGTGTGACCCATCTATTCATATTCACGACCATTCAGTCCAGAAATGGCAGATCTTCTTGTGATTGTCTAGAAATGGAAAAACCTAAAGGACTCTGGAAGGTAGCAACACAAATTTAAATTATTATTTCAAATTCTGGGGTGTTTTTTTTAGAGGTTATACTAGATTTTATTATACACATCATTGCCTTGGTATTGGAAAATATAAGGTGCAATGGCAAACATATTTGCTGGTCAATATTCTAAAAGAAATTTAAGTGTAAAGCTGGCTTTCACTAGAAATGATCTATGGCAGGGTAGAATTCAGCCTGCATTAGGACCGTATCTTTCGATCCAGTTGATTCAGCCAAGTTTACATGGACTATATTTAAGGCTAGCTAAAGAGGTATTTAGAGGGAGAAATGGGGGAAAGGATGACCATCAGAGTTTCATCTCTTTCCACCTTGAACCTAAATGTCTTTTCTGCGTCCTGTTTCTTCAGTAAGAACTCAGCACCACCCCTTCCGCTTCTTCCAAAGGTGGCAGGATCTGCCTTTTGTTCCAGCCTTGTGGCTGGTTCTGCACAGCTTTCCACCCAGACTGCCCCCTTAATTTTCATTTTGAATCTAGTACAGTGTCTGGTTGAGAATGTGTCTTTCCCCAGGTCTGGTGGGCTGTACTATAGAGACAAGTGGGATAAAGTAATTCACTAGACAATGCAGGCCACTTCACAGTATGTCCACAACTGTTAGTGCAGGGACCTATCTTGTGACCCTTTTGACAGCCAGCTTGCTCAGCTGATGGCTCTGTGGAATCCGAAAATGGCCACACTGGAGTGGAACACTTGCTTCCCATTCCCAGAGCCAAATTGAGGGCATCGCAGTAATCATTCTAGAAATTAAAAAAAAAAAGTTTTCATCCAAAGAACTATTCAGGCTTGTATAATTACAACTTCAGAAAAAAATTATGATTGACAGTACATTTTATAGGTAACCTGTTGATTAGCCTTTTTAGAGGAAATAAGCAAACTACCATGTTTCATTTGCTGACAATTTTTGAAAATTTTCTTGTCATAATTTGAGAAAATAAAAAATACTTACAATAAAGCTCTTCAGGTTTTGTGGCTTGCATTAATAATTAAAAGATCAATAAATGCACTGTAGCAGAAGTTTCTACACAAGTATAAATGTGTGCGATTGAGTCAATAAGGTACATTAAATGATGTTCCCTGCAACCGAGCTGACTGAGAGAGTGCAAAGTGGGTTTTAAAAAAATCAATGAAAGAAGGGAAATGGAAGGAGTTAGTCCTGAAAATGGGTTTTGATCATCATTCTCTATTGCTCACTTTACCTTCTGTAATGTTGCACTTTTACAGGAAGTTTGTAGAAGCAAGGGTTCTTCCTGTCATTGTCTGTGCTGTGGTCACCACTAAATGGAAGGATAGCTGTTTTAAGCCTCGACCTTGAGTGATCTTCTGGTGGATTATATATATGTGTTTCAACTGTCCTACCAATGTAGAGATTATCCATGGTCTTTTATCCCTCACATTTTAGTTTTGCTCCACATTTGCTTTTTTTTTTTTTTTTTTTTTTGGAGATGGAGTGTTGCTCTGTCACCCACGCTGGAATACAGAGACACAATCTTGGCTCACTGCAACCTCCGCCTCCTGGGTTCAAGCAATTCTCCTGCCTCGGCCTCCTGAGTAGCTGAGACTACAGGAGCATGCTCCCAAGCTTGGCTAATTTTTTGTATTTTTAGTAGAGACAGAGTTTTACCATGTTGCCCAGGCTGGTCTTGAACTCCTGAGCTCAGGCAGTCCGCCTGCCTCAGCCTGCCAAAGTCCTAGGATTACAGGCGTCAGCCACTGTGCCCGGCTCACATTTGGCTTTTCCGTTTTACCCTGCCTGATTCCACAGTACTTGTATTATTTAAAATGGGTGGTAATTTTACTGTTTGTCTCAGTTTGGTAAATACATTAATATGTTTTACTATATGATTGTTCTGTTAAATATAGCAGAAAGGAATTTTTTATGTCTATTTAGAAAAGCCAGGTTGTAATTGTGGTCTTTAAAGGCCCGGTTACTAGCTTGTTGCCCTAAATGTCGTGCTTTCTGATACATTTAAACGTTGAGTATTTGGGAATTTTAGAACATGCTAATATGTTCCCCATTTTCCACTTTAAAGTGATAGGCCTTCTTTTCTTTTTTCTTTCTTGCAAAACTCATTTTTCAAACAAAATGAGTTTCAGTTGGGATATCTGAAGCACGTAATAAACAAATATTATCATCCTCCCTTTGGAGGGGAAGCATTGGGATCACAGTCTTGTAGAAAGCCTGCCTAAGCCAGGGATCACAATGGTGTCTCAAAGATGTATCTTGAGCATGATTTTTCTCATCTGTAAAATTATGGTATGGGATCTCTAAAAATATAACTAGCTAACAACAAGTCTCTGATTCTGTCTTCCAGAGCTGTCCTCTATTTTTGTGACTACATCTCATATATCTTTGTTCCAAACAGAGCAAACCAGAGTCTCCTTTAGAGCACATGTTATTATAGCGCCTTCAGTAGGAATGCTCCATTTTCCCAGTTGCTAGTGGTGAATACTGTGATTTTATTATGAGAGATCGTTGTCATTGCCTATGTGCTCATACCTACAGATGTTGAAGCATCCAGTTTTTGGGATCTGGTGTTTTGAAAAACACATGACAAGAGTGAAAAGTCTCTTGCTGGTCCTTCTGGATTTGCCTCATTGCCCCTTCCAGGAGGATTCCTTTAGGAAAGGAAGGCAGGATGACAGAAATTTTCAAAGTTACTTTTAGGTGGGAAAGTGGTGAATTGGAGTAACAGTTTTTTGTTTCTGTTTTGGATACTGATAAGAATTTCTAATCTGGGAGTCTTGTTCTTTGGGATCGTTACAGAAGGTTCTATAGCCTCTAACACAGTCTGCCTATCATGATTAATTTTCATGCGGCCCTGCTTGCAGGTTAAAAATGGAAGAGATAACCCTTATATTAGCTTTTTAGGGTTTCCATTAAGTGCAAACTAGGTGGCTTAAAACAGCAACAACAAAAACAAAATTGTCTCATAGTTCTGGAGGCTCGAAGTCTAAAATCAAGGCGTTGAAAGGGTCGTGCTTCTTTGACCCCCGTCGGGAGAAGCTTTTCTTGTTTCTGGTTTGTCTGAAGTCCTTGAGACCTTCCTTGGCTTACACAGCAGCACTTCAGTCTTTGCTTCCACTGCCACAGGGTGTTCTGCCTGTATCTCTTCTTTCTTTTCTTTGTTTTTCTGGTGGGGTCAGAGGGCAGGAGCAGGGTCTTGCTCTGTCACCCAGCCTGTAGTGCAATGGCACAATCATAGCTCATTGTAACTCCTGGGCTCTGTTCTTTCTTATAAGTTCACCAGTCAGATTAGACCTAAGGACCTCATCTTAACTTGATTATGTCTTGAAAGACTCTTTTCCCAAATAAAGGTCAGATTCACAGGTACTGAACATTAGTACTTTAATATACATTTTTGGGGGGACACAATTCAACTTTTAATAACTGAAGCTTTTTTTCATGTCAAAGTTGCAGAAAGTCTTCTAGTGAAAGGTTGAACCTTAAGATCAGCAATATGAACAGGGTATATTTGGAAAACAAGTGTCTGGTACAAGGCAAGATGAGAAGGCTTTTTAAAGGGCAGTGCTTTTGGTGTATTGAAAAACTAGGTCTCTCTTTCTATGGAGCATTCAGACAAAGTCAAGGATAAATAGCCACATAGGATGTGGCTTACTCTAATGCCTTTTGATGCTTCTGGCATGTTTGTAAAGCCCAAGATTCATTTGTGCACAGAGGTTATTATCTCTCAGTTCTTTGTGTGGAAAATAACTGATGGTGTTTTTCAATAGCACCGTTACTGTGCCTTTCATGTAGCAATTGCTATGTGGTCTTTGCTCTTCTCTTGCACAGGAGGTATTTTACCCACCATTTGTTGTATTTGGCAGGGGGTGGGGGGTGTTATTACTGTTTCCTTACATGGATGGTATAAAATTATTTAGAGTGCATGAAATCCTTATATTTTTGTTCTCTAACATCATAACATTCACATGTTGTGGGAGATGGGTCTGCTTATGCAAGTATGAAGGTATATTCTTCACATATGAAGGAGGTTGATTGTTCATCAGGTATGGAGGGAGGTTTCCAGGAAAGGACTAGATACTAGTGAGATCTGTTTTGCAGCTGACCCAGCCGGTTAGGTGTGGGCTGTCTTACTTTCCATGTGTGCCTCTGTGCAATTTGATGTAATTTGTGTCAGTGGTATGAACTGTCACTGTGTGCAGCATGGGCGCTGACTTTGCCATATTCAGAGCAGTCTAATGGGCAAGTGGAGAACTTGCTTTGTCTTGCATTACTGGGGCTGAATGAAAGGCCAGAGACAATTCAGTGAGTGTTGAGGGCCGTTAAACCAAAAACATTAATAGGAAGCATTGTTGAACCCATGCTCTGCCCTCTGACCTTTTAAAATCTACCAACTAATTCTTGTGTGCATTCTCGTTTAAGAAAACCTTGGAGTGAGATTTCCGAGGCAGAATATCTTAGTATTCTTTGATGTGATTGTGCATCGTCTTTTTCTCTAGCATACTGTTTTTGGTAGTGGTTCTTCAGTATTTAGCAGTGGGAAGCTAGTTTTTAAAAAAATTTTTTTTAAAAAGTCGGGGGCTGATTGGGCACTCACCATTACTTGGTTCAAATTTTTCAGTGACTTGGTAGAAATTGAAGTTAATTGTCCGAGAATGGAAATACATTCTAGAGGCTTACATTGTTTAGGCATCAATTCCAAATAGTCTTCGGTAGTGAGGATTTGAAGGCATATACTCATGAACACACACAGTGTGACATGAGTACAGGTTCCACGTCATTGCCTGCTTAGTCATAAGGAGTGAGGAAGTCAAAAAGCCAGGAGAAAATTTTTGTATCATAAAGCAGGAAAAGGTCCTTGAAGTTCATCTTATGAATCCTGTGTCTTTAGGGAGTTCTGCCATTGCCTGTGTGAGGCTGCACCAGAATCAACACACACATAAGCTATTTAGGTGACAGCCGAGTAGGAGCAGGAGCAAGGGGCTGTCAGGCAGGCTTGGCAGCGTTATAAGCTTCTGAAATTGTATTCACGTTTCAGATGACTCCTGTAAGGCTGAAGTAAATTCTTATGCTGTTGATATTGATTTTAATTTTCTTTCTCCTTTTCCTTCACTGCTTGGGATAAAATGTTAATTAACTCTCACCTGTGAAACTCGTGTGACTCACACTGCTTGTTTAATTTGGATTACAAGCCCAGGGGGCAAGCTCCTTTTTTTTTCTCTGCAGTGCTAAGGACCTCAGTGGCAGAAATGTTTATTACTATTATGTATTATAAATCGTGATGTTTTGCTAAAATATTGTGTTGATTGCATTTACTCAGAAGTGATAACTTTAATTCTTTTTCACTTGAAAATATTTTATTTTGCTTTAAGCTAAACAGTGATTTCATGAGGAAGACTATGCTAGACACTAAATTAAAATGTGGGTTGAATACAGTTTTGAAATATGTTGGTTTTTCTGAGCCAAAAGCAGTTACACCTTCAATGTGAAGTATGTTTTAATAATTTTCAATCTCCTCTTACTCTGGAATGGCAATTTGATTTTTTTCAAATTCTTCCTGAAGAAAATAAAATAGGACTGGGACCAAGCTTTAAAAAGCTTGGCTGAGGAAAGGAGTTATGATTGAGTGAAAACAGGTGGCTATACTATTCTGCCTAGAAATATCAACTGCAACTTTAAACAATTTTTAAATTAATATTTTATTACACTTTAAGTTCTGGGACACATGTGCAGAACGTGCAGGTTTGTTACATAGCTATACATGTGCTGTGGTGGTTTGCTGCACCCATCAACCCATCATCTACATTAGGTATTTCTCCTAATGCTGTCCCTCCCCTAGTCCCCAGCAGGCCCTGATATGTGATGTTCCCCTCCCTTTGAACAAGAACTTTTTTAAAAAAATTATAAACTTTGTCATTTACTATACAAAGCTCTACCCGTGGAAAGTGACAGAGAACTGAGGCATATAGAATAATTGAGTGAAAACACTCTGTGTGAAATATCTCAACAGAGAGAACCTCATTAATTAAAACTGACTTGGAAAGGCCAGCCAAATTAGTGAAGTTTAAATTAGAGTAATTTTTAGTGTATGGCAAATTGATGTAATTACCCAGGGTCATTACCTAGAATTTGGAAGGGGTCCTTGGGACTAAGGAGGAACTCAGAGAGAAGTTGGACTTAGTGGGTGTGTCCTTGTCATCACTGGTTACTCGTATTATTCATTAAGTAGGCATTTATTTGGCATCCATTATGTAATAGGAACTGGGCATATGCAGACGAGTAGGACACTACCTCTGCCCCCCAGGATGAGACACATCATGAAGGAAGAGTTGGGAAGCGATGTTAAAGAGCAGCAGCTGCTGCAGGGTATCATAGGAGTGCTGAGACGGGACAGCTAGACTAGTCCAGAAGACAGGAAATGCTTCCTGGAGGAGCTGATGCCTGGGCTGAGTCCCACAGAATGAAGGTGAGGACGAAGGAACGGCTGGAGCAAAAGCATGCAGGTCAGAAGTTGCACAGACGTTGCAGGGAGGGTCATGATGGTGAGGCTAGGCCATGGGCAGATGCTAGATGTGAACCTGTGCTAGAGAGTTTGAGCTTTGTCCTGTATGTGACATGGTACTACTGAAGGGAGTTAGGCAAAAATGTGATGGAGTCAGTATGATGTTTTACAAAGATTTCTGGGGATTTCTTGATTAGAGCATGGATTTGAGGGTAGGACGAGGTCAGAGGCATGCAGACCAGGTAGGAGACTCACGGATTTCTCCAAGCAAAGCAGAAGAATTATTAAAATTTGGTTGGTGAAAGAAGACTTTGGAGAGTAATTGAATGTAGGTTTTCAGGGCAGTTGAGAAACGTAGAATGAACCCCAGAGTCCTTGTTTGACTGTCTGGTGGATGGCTGTTGCTAACAACAGATTGAGAATAAAAGTGGAGAATCAGGTTTATGGCCAAAGACGAGAAGAAGCTTCATTTGATATGCTTGTACGGTATAAGCAGTACTCTGGTATGAGGCCAGTCCTAGAGCTACCACCTTTTCCCCCGTCTGTCTTTATTTTTTTTTTTGCTGCTCCCCTACAGAAGTGTTTGGTTTTGGAGTCATTAACATACAGATGGTAGATAAAATTGTGAAAGTGGAAAAGATTTCTCCTATCCCACATGGGTAAGAGGGAATACCCCCAAGAGTGATGAGGATCCCCCCACAGGGTGGAGATCTTCCATAGTTAGAGTGGGGATCCTCCGGAGAGAGGGGGAGGGATCCCTCCCAGAAATGAATGGGAAGTTCTCCCAGCGTAGGAGCAGAGGAGATGTCCCCCACACAGTGAGTGGTAACTTAAGAAAAAATCCAGTGCAGGGCTCGCTTTGGCAGCACGTAGACTAAAATTAGAACGATACGGAGATCCAGTGCAGGGGAGAAGGCCGTTTACACACCCAGATTCAGCTTACAGAGTTCACTTCTGTCGATAAAGACAAAGGTATATTCCTTCATAAGCGACATTATTGTTTTCAGCCTATCGTTTTGTCATCTGCTTCCTTTTGTAGTTTCCTTTGATATATTAACTTTTGCCAGGCGTGGTGGCTCACACCTGTAATCCCAGCACTTTGGGAGGCCGAGGCGGGCAGATTACCTGAGGCTGGGAGTTTGAGACCAGCCTGATCAACACGGAGAAAGCCCATCTCTACTAAAAATACAAAATTAGCTGGGTATGGTGGTGCATGCCTGTAATCCCAGCTACTCGGGAGGCTGAGGCAGGAGAAATCACATGAACTTGGGAGGTAAAGGTTGTGGTGAGCTGAGTTCACGTCATTGCCCTCCAGCCTGGGCAACAAGAGTGAAACTCCATCTCAAAAAACATTAATACATATATGTATACATATATATGTGTGTGTGGTATAAATTTTTAAAACTTGATTCCACTTTGAACAAAACATTGACTTCTAGGGGTTGATGGGGAGACATGGCAGAGAATGCACATGTTAACCCAAGGCTGCTGTTACTGAGAATACTTCTAATGCCAATTTATTTTTCAAGATTTAAGTACCACAATAAAACATTACAAAAATGTTTTAATAAATAGGTGAAAAGTAGATTAAAATGTCGGTTCTTGGTGGGTTACTGTTAAGATGTTTCAAAATCGTTTTCTGACTGTCTTATATGAATTAAGTGTTCCCTGTGCTAATTGTGTTTATATTAGACATATTCCTTCTTCATAAATAATACAAGAGCACATTTACCTAGACCTAGCTGAGTTATCACAAATGCCAATTTTGCAGAGTAGAAATTAATAGGCTTTACTATAATTTAATCAGAAGAGTGGTTTAATCTGAGTTAAATAGATACTTATTTAGTTTTTATACTTTATCTTGACATATATAATTACATCGAGTACATATTGGGTAAACGTGATATGAGGGAATGTTGGATAGGAGAACATTGAATTTTCTGTTCCATATTCTGCCACTTTCTCACTGAATGACCTCAGGCAAAGCAGATAACTTTTTTGGGCCTCAGTTTTCTCATGTGCAAAACAAAGGGATGGAACGAAGTGGTTCTTGTGGTAGTTATTATTACTGATCAAATGAATACAGCTGAGAAAAAAACACATCATTTTTGGTCAAATAGATACAGCTGAGGAAAAGCACATCCGAAGCTTAGCCATAGAAAGGGCAGAAATTTTCTCCAGGTCTTTCTTTCCCAGTCAGATTTTTAATGATACTTCTCCTACTTCAATTTGCCATTTAGCATAATTCAGAGAAAATATTTCACAAATATGCATGATTGGATTGTAGATATGTGGTCCATTTTTTCTCCAGCTCGTGTTTTATAGAACAAAGCTTAGTGACACATCACCCCAAAGGAGTTAGTTGTCAGCTAAGTCTTGGGAAATGCTACTTGCCATATCCCCCCTTAGAAATTCCCAGTGCATCTCCCAGTCTCCAAGAAGCTCTGCTATAAACAAATATGGTTAAGTTGTTTTTTTTCAAGCAGAGAAGTTCCCAAGTGAATTTATGAGATTCTTGTTTTCCTCAGAATCTATTACCATCCCAGAGAGCCCCTGGTCTCTGTGCACATTTTGGGAAATAATGATCTATTTGCCCAAGCTCTCCGGATGTTCGCTGAGGGGACAGGGTATTAACTGCCGGAGAGATGAGTGGTGCCCTGGGTGGACCCAGATGTGCATCCTTGCAGTGTAAAAGGGCCTAGAGAATGGATGTGCTGTGGAAAGAAAGAAATGGTTTTTTTCTCCCCTCAAAATCTCTAAACTGACACGTGATACCATTTTGTTCAGATTGTCTTTAATCTCGCATTGGGCAAGAGAATGGAGCTAAAACTTATGATTTTGAGGTTTTCACTTTTTTTTGCTTATTCTGAGGACAGTTCTAGAAAAAGAAGGTTCTCTGACTTGTGGAAATCTGACCTGGTTTGATTCACGGGTCACTCGCCCTAACCCCACCTCATTTCCGTCCCTTCACCTCTCTCCAGAGAAGGAGAAGAAAGATAAAAGAAAAGAGCAAAGGAGAATAAGAGGAGGGAAGATTGGATTTATAAAAGCCCAAGGGGCATTACATTCTGGCAGCTGCTGCCATAGCCTTTAAACTATTGTCTATTTTCTACAGTAGAAAATAGTGTTGGGGGAGGGTTTGTTTTAAACTTAAAATAATTTCTTGTTACGGATTTGCAGTATTACTGTTTGTACCAGATGTGTTAATATGGTTGTTTCAGATCCACAACCAGCCTTTTTCAAACTTTGACTTCTTCAGAATGAAAGTATCAATAAGCAAATGCATAACGTTAATGGCAATAATTTTAGTAGCCAAAGTTATTTAAAAAACCTCTCAAAGTTGTTAATATTTTTCAAATGGTTTTATACATTTACTTAGAGGTGGGGCAGTAGGAAAAAGTGGGGTAAAGGGGAGAATAGAAAGGGGCTGCCTAATTCTATTTTTGACTTAGCCGTTTAACATAAGATTTAATTTATAAGCTCTGTCTCCATCCTGTCTGGCCCTTTCTCTCCTCCCGCGGCCCCCAACAGCAGCCGTACATGGACTTCAGCACCGTATTTTCCAACCCAGTTTTCTTTATGGAAAGCCAGCTGACATCAGGAACCCCATGCCTAAAGCAAAGTTTCTGGAACAGCATTGTAAGGATGGCCCAGTTCTGTTGACTGCCGGCCAGACGGAGAAGATCATGGATGGCACTCATTTTTACCTGTGTCTTAGGTTGTCTGCTCAAAGTGATGGACTATACAACTTGGGGTATCCTGGCAAAGCTGAACCTCAACTGGGGGTAGAGGGGACCCATTATTGCTGAGTCTAGAGGAAGATTTGGTCTCATTCCCACCTGGTTTAACATGTGTTGAGGAATTAGCCCAGGATGGTTTTAAAAAAGGATGTAATTCGAGTCTGTTAAAATCATCTGGGGGACATCTGCCTTTGCTCTGGAGTCTGAGATAGTGAGAAGTGCCCCGTGAAAGAGCTAGAAATTCTCCTACACCCATGAAGGAGAGAACAAACGCTGAGAAGTACAGGCTGTTCTTTGGTGCATGGCTTTGGCTTTGAGATAAAAGTTAGTGCACATGCCTATAATCCCAGCACTTTGGGAGGCCGAGGTGGGTGGATCACTTGAGGTCAGGAATTCGAGACCAGCCTGACCAACATGGTGAAACTGTCTCCATTAAAAATACAAAAATTAGCTGGGTATGGGGGAATGTGCCTGTAAACCCAGCTACTCAGTAGACTGAGGCATGAGAATTGCTTGAACCTGGGAGGCAGAGGTGGCAGTCAGTGAGCTGAGATCACATCACTACACTCCAGCTTGTGCAACAGAGTGAAACTCCTTCTTTAAAGAAAAAAAAACATGAAAAACTGCATAACAAAAATCAGTTTAAAACTTTAAAGTTTTTGTTTGGGTGTGTTCTTTATTGTGGATTTATTTTTTAAATTTATGATCACGGTTTATTTTTTGTTGTTGTTGTATAAGAATGTGGCTTGCTAAAAAAAGGTATTGTTATCATGTGCTCCTGGGACCATATCTGGTTACCAAAAAAGGCAAGCAAATCAGAACTTTTTTTTTTTTTGAGACAGGGTCTCATTTTGTTTTCTAGCCTGGAGTGCAATGGCATAATTTCAGCTCACTGCAGCCTCGACCTCCTGGGCTCAAGCAACCCTCCTATCTCAGCCTCCTGAGTAGCTAGGACCACATGTGTGGCTAATTTTTTTTTTTTTTTTGTAGAGATGAGGTTTTGCCATGCTGTCCAACTTGGTCTCAAACTCCTGGGCTCAAGTGATCTGCTGGCCTCGGCCTCCCAAAGTGCTAGGATTACGGGCTTAAGCCACCATGTCCGGTGAAAACTATCTTTAAGTGGCTTCTAGCTGGTCAGGGAAGAAAGCAGGCTGTAGAAATAACAGCAGAGAGCAGCAGTCACTTTTCTTGCAGAAATTTCATACTTGTGGAAGTTAAATTTGATACAGGAGTTGAAAGATATGCTCTTATTTATGAAATTCTGGCATCCAGTTCTTGCCCTTGTCTCAGGGAGAGGAGCACTTTGGCTGATACTGTGTTAACTCTTTAGGTCCCTCTGTCTGGGTCCCCTGACAACAAAAGAATAACACTACTACTTAGTGAGCTCTGAGGCCTGTATTCTTCAGCTTGGTAATGATTATACAAGTCCAGTTAGTCATATTGTAATCCCTTAACATTCAAGCATTTTGGGGAACTAAGGTCCTTTGTCGTCATTGCGTTTGGCTCAGAGTGATTGCCTTATAGTTGCTCAACCAGTGGGAAGGGAGACCCTATTTGGTTTCATCAAAATAGCAGAATTTAAAAATAAAATGATTCTACTCTTCTTTTTAAATACCCTTCAGAAAAGGCTTATCCTTTCCTGCTGGCCAAATATTCTAGAGTTCTAACTTAATAATCTAAAAGGGTGAGACATACATCCATGTAATCATGTCTGAATTCCAGGTATGCCAGAGAACTTTACCTTGGCTTTGTCATGCCCAGAAGCAGGGTATTCCATGGAGGCAGCTGTGCCCCTCTCTCCCCTTGTCCCAGTGGGTCCCAGAGAATAAGAGAGTTAGATGCTCTTCCTTTCGTAGTGATCTCATGCATGCTGCGTTCATAGCAAGATGAAGCGGGTAACAGTGACTAAATCACTAATGCAAAATGTACTTCTCGCATAGGTTCAGATACAACCTGTGTGAGAGAGAACTGGAGAAAGGGAAGGACAGGCAAGAGCTGACAAAGAGGAAGAAAGAGAGAGCTTTCTTTTGAGAGAGGGCGAATGAGATAGCTATGGATTAGGAAAAAAATCCGGACTCCTTAAGTTCATTTTAGTTTTTGGTTGAATTTCCTCTAAAACCTATTACCAGAGTTACAATACAAAGGCAAGCTTGACTGGTTTTTGTTTAATCTATATTTATGGATTTGGTGTTAATTTTTCTACTATTGTGCTAGTCGGGGAAGATATGCAAATGAATGAAATGGTCCTTGTGCTCAGGTATAGGCAAGTAGATTATTTCGTCAATGTGGTAAGATCATGTTGCTAAGGAGTGAGGGATGCGTAGGTTCCAGGGGAATTCCCTCCCCTGTCCTTCCTGCCCATATGTTGGAGGCACTGTTGAAACAGAGTTGTCAAAATGTGGACACGAGGAGAAGCAAAGTGTCAGACCTCTAAGAGGCAGAGCACTTAGAGGACAGACCAGGCCTGCTTGAACGCAGCATTCTGGGTCCTGGGAAGGATAGATATGCCTCTCCTATTTGTGCAGAAGCATGTGCTCCCTTTCATGCATGAGAAGTCCTTTGTATATATTTGATTTATTTAATTGAAAAGGACTGGTGGAGGGGCAAAGTCGACACTTCCATTTGGGTAATAGTGAAAAGAAAGAGCGTGAAAAATGGATTTCTATAATCTTTTCCTGGTGTTCACAACATTATTTAAAAGACCTAATATGATGTCATGTATGATTTATGCTGCATAGGTGTTTTTCTGCTGTGTTTGAGCCAGATAGGTGTTACAGTATAATTTATGATGCGGTTTCAAATATAAAAACTACTCTAGTGATGTGAAGAGATAAGGGGTTGTACTGCTGATCAGATATCCCAGAATAACTGTTTTCAGTAGCAAATCTTATATTTGGACATTTTTATCCTAACGTTTTTATCCTAATGAAATATTCTGGAGCCTCATTTTCTTTTTTTCTACAGCTTAAGGGTTTGGTTCAATTCTTTCTGTCATGTGTATGCATGTGTCTTTGTGTAGGTTCTGGCATTTGTATAGATGCTTAAAATGCCACCACCAATTTGAAGTATAGCAACACCTGGACAGGAAGTGTCTTGGGTCTCATTTATGGTGTGATCAGCCCACTCTTAAATTTTGAGTATCTTCAGTGACTCTCCCTTTGTCTTGGCTTTGGGAAAGTCTGTTAAAATGCATTTGTACTCATAGAGTGCTTTGTTACCTACTCGAAATGAATTTAAGAAGATTAAGAGTTTGAAGCGCTTTTAGGAATAGCAGATAAAGTCGGCTGTCTTCCAATTTTTAATTTTCAGTTGAAATTTGTGGTGATGTCATTTCAAAACAACCCTAACGGGTAGAACACAGAGTACTTACAAGGCTCCTGAGTAATTTTTTTTTTTTTGAGAATGGCAACGTTAAATGAATGTTACACTTTGCTTTCATAGTTTTGATTTCAATCATGCTCTGGGCTTAAGTGGTGGGGAAGTGAACGGAATTACCTCCCACCAAGAGGTAATTTCACACCTGCTATATTTCTAAGTACCCCAGTATGGCTTTCTTTAGAGTGATTTTCAAGATGCTTAAATCATAAAAGCTATATAATATATCTTCAAATGGGACAAAGGTCCTGTCTGGCAGGCCCAGGCTTCCACATGCTCTGCCAAGGCGGGGCCTAAGGTCTGTGTTCAGGAATCCTCTGTGTAGAGATAAAGCTCTAGAGCCCCAAGTGTTTCTTAAGGTCAGGGGACAGTTTGGTAAGGGCTAGAAACTCACAAACTATGTTGATGCCCTGGGAAGAAAACCTTTTGTCTCCCTGATATTTTTAAAGCTCTGTTTTACAATGATGTGCTTTTCTTGGTATATCTTTTAGATTTTCTCATGATTCAGATGATTATTGTCATGTTTGTGTGGAATTGAGGATGCCATTTTAGTAGTCTTTCACAGATAGACCTAGGATTTGTAATCATTCGTATTTCCTTTAGCAGCTGGGATAAATGTTCAATATTGACTTTGATTTCAGTGGGAGGTGGTTAATTTTGTGATCTTCAATAAATTAACCTATTTTTTTTGTACTTTTAGAGTAATAGTGATGAGTAATTTTACCTACTTTATGGATTTGTTATGATTTTAAAAGACAATACATGTGAAGTCCCTCTCATCGTGTCTAGTATTTAGAATGCACCAGTAAACAATATCTGCCACCATCATTCTGATTATTACTTTATGTCTAGTTGTTATCTGATGTTACATGTTTCCTACAACCTTAGGTAGTCCTGGACTCTCTCAAGGGACAGGAGCTTACTGTGTCCTCAGACAGGCCCATGTTTGCTGCTTTGGAAAATTTTCCTCATGCTTGTTTCCTGCCTTATTATAAATTTCTTCCCAGAGATTTTTACTGCGTTCTCACAGGTCCCTCTTAAACCTGCATCCTCTGTGAACACTTAACTGTTAGAAGTCATTGGCTGAATTCCTCTTAGATCTCCTCTGCTGCCTAAGGCCCTGCTGTTAGGCCGTCTCATCCTTCCAGTTAATCTCCTGTAGAAACCTTCTAGTTAGGACCGTAATAACTAACATTCATATAAAGCATTAGAATTTGCAAAATGCTTTCACTTACACTGTCTTTTAAAATACCCTTTTATCCCCATTTTGCAAAAAAGGACACTGAGGCTCACAAAAGCTAATCAATCCGTTTGCTTACATTGCTAATAAGCTGCTGAAATAATTTTAATCCAGTACCTTTTGATGAGCTCTTTTCTACATTCCTGTTCAAAGGTGGCTCCAAGAATTGCACATTATACCCCAGGTGTGGTCTGTTTAACAGAGTAGAGAGCAGGGTCATTGTCTTCCTAGCTTGGGACGCTAAGATCTTTTGTTCTTTACGATATGCACCACATTCTATGTTTAACAAGTGTTTACTGAGCACTGAATGAACATAGGTGCTGCGGTCATAGAGCCATGTGTGAAGCAGAGTCTCTATGCTCCAGAGACTGATGGCTCAGTGGCAGGGGTGTGGACCTCACTTGCAGGGTACAGTGCAAAATGAAAATGTGGGGTCCCTTGCTCAAAACGCAGGGGGAAAAGTGCCAGTAAAGGTATGAAATATATAAAACCATTTTTTCTTATTTATGTAGTCTCTCGATACATGGTATTTTAAATTTGCTACTTAATATCCTAAGAAAATAATAATTAAAAATTTAAATATTAGCATGAATTTTACCATCCATCTGTATACGGTGTAATTTTGGTTTTAAATGTAAGTAAAGGGTACTAAATGTGTATGTGGAATCACAGAAAAGACAGAAATCTGTTCTTACCAAACCAGCAGAAACTGCACAAAACGAACTCAGTTGTTTCTATTTCACTTCTTGATAGGTGCACATTCTACCCACCACTCTCCTTTTGGACTACTGATAAATAAGGAAGGACTGAAAAGAAAATGGATAATGGGTTGCCCTGAGTTCTTCTTCCTTTTCTTCTGTGTCATTATTTCCAGCAAGTGGTTGACTACTATTTAGAACAACGTTGCTGTCTTTCTCCCTGTGAATCAAGTTCTGGTTCAAGTGGAGAGCATGCCCTCTTGGGGCTGTCAGTGTCCCTGTTTACGCACTACTTGGTCATATGTTTACCTGGTACTTGGCTTTGAGTCTTGTTAGACTCCCTCCCACCCATTGTGGAGCCACTGGGAGTCTGTCTTCATGGGGCATCAGGAAAGCTATATACAAATAAAGTAGAAAGGAATGGGGACACACTTGTGCATACCCCTCTGGTCACGACCATGCTCCAGCGTCCCATCAGACTTCACTTACAAAACACAAGTTCAAAAATAACATTCTTAAAAATGTCACGATGACGACAGTAGAGCATTAACCTCTGATGGGTCTTTCTAAGAGTGAAGCTTTCTGTGGCTGCGCAAGTTACATGCCCATAACTAGCACTGTGAGTAGTAGAGAATAATTGAGATAGCTCAGAGGGCTTGGGCACCTGGGAAGAGCAGGCAGAGTTTCAAGGAGAAGGTGATGTTTGAGTAGCCATTGAGAAAGGAAATGATAGAGAGAGGCATTGGATGAGCTTCTGTAAGAAGGAAGACGTGGTAAGTCACGGAGCAATGGAAGTACAGAAACTGGTAGGTTCAGGGAGCAGCCCTAGTCCAGGACTGCCTTATTAAAGAGAACGTAGTGTGTTTATAGAACATTTACTTGTGTGGCACAAGAATATTGAGTATGATCATTGCTTTCTTATTGATATTGCATAGGATCTGCAAGCACAGTCCTGAGAGAAACATCAGACTTATGTACGTGATTTTTCAATAATAGCATATGTAGTTTATGTTAACTCTAGACAATTTCCCTTCAAAATGAAACACTGTTCTGTCTTACTTTTAGAATGATTACAGTTAAAGATATACATCTTGAATTTTTTCAAATATATCTGCTTGAAGAGAGAATTAGGTGAACCTGCCACAGGTTCTTTTCTTTACATTTCAGTAAATTTACAAATGGTGAAAATCTCAGCAAATTTACAAATGTTGCTCTTATGATGTCTCAGAAATGGGATATGAGATCTGATACCTTTCTAGCAGTCTTAGAAGGTCAGAATTGGGGAAGAGACTCATTCATTTGGACAGGCTAGCGGTTGGGAGTGTGTATGGCCCCTTAGGGGAAAAGCTCTATAGCCAAAGGGTGCGGCAAGCTTTTTCAGGATTTTGGCCTTTTTAGGGTTCCGGTGCTTCACTGCCTGCTCCAACACTGTCCACACTTGGTGCGCAGCATTAGGGTTCTCTCGCAGTTGGTTGTTCCTTTGGGTTACTTCTGTTGAAATGAGGGATTAGTCAGGTGTTTTGTCTGTGAGTCCCCTAGGACTTGGTGCATTTCTAGTTTCTAGAATTTCCCTTTCAATCTTCTCATCTCTCATCTTTCCAGCCACAGCATTGATTATGACCACTGGGGCATAGAGAATTCAGGGGGAGCCTGAATGCCCAGGCACTGCAATGAGCAGCTCCAGCACCCAGGCAGAAGGGCAGGCTGACAGAGTCATAGAAACCAAAGTCCACACCTTACCTTGAACGTGTGTGTGTGTGTGTGTGTGTGTGTGTGTGTGTGTGTGTGTGTGAATGAGTATATACAGAGTGCTACAACTCAGTGGCAGGTATAAAAACACAGTTATCACTGCTGAAAGACATCTGATTTCTAAGAGGCAGTACATATAAGAGGCTTAAGAACCTTTGTGGAAACAAATGCCTGGAAGAGTGACTAGCTCCAGACCTTCAGGGAATGGTTGCCAGTGGGAAGTAAAATGCTGATTGTCTTACATCTAGATCAGCTTGGAATCAGGCCCTGAGCCTTCAGGGGATAAATCAGTTGCCTCCCTTAGAGCTGGAAAAGAATAGTGGTAGGAAAAATAAATTATAGGATAATGATAATTTTTCCCATATATGGAATATTTCTTGGTTAATTCATCATGTCCATCGTAGCTGATCTTAATGTAGTTTTTAAATAAAGTTTCTCTATAGAGATCTTGTGCATTCTGTTTTAAAACTCTAAATGTGTAAAACCTTTATGAAGACAATTTAAAAATACTGCTAAAGGACATAGTAGAATACGTGCACAAGGAGGAATATATAACAAACTCTTGTTTGAAGGGTCCTACATCAATATTATTTCATTATTCCTAAGCTATTTTAACAGCTTAATTGTGATTCTAATTTTTAACTAATTTCAACTTTTATTATAGATTAAAGGGTACATGTGCAGGTTTGTTACATAGGTATATTGTGTGATGCTGAGGTTTGCGGTACAAATGATATTGTCCCCCAGGTACTGAGCATAGTACCTAGTATCTGGAGAAATAGGAACACTTTTACACTGCTGGTATAAAAGCTTTTTCAGCCCATCCCCTCTTCTCTCCCTCCCCCGCATCTAGTGGTTCCCAGTGCCTGTTGTCCCCGCATTTATGCCTAGGTGTATTCCATGTTTAGCTCCCATTTATAAGTGAGAACATACTGTATTTGGTTTTCTGTTGCATTAATTACCTTAGGATAATGGTCTTCAGCTCAATCTATATTGCTACAAAGGACATTATTTTACTTTTGTATGGCTGCGATGTATTCCAGAGTGCACATGTACCACATTGTCTTGATCCAAACCACTGTTGAAGGACACCTAAATTGAGTCCATGTCTCTGCTATTGTGAATAGTGCTGCAGTGAACCTGTAAGTGCATGTGGCTTTTTGATAGAATGGATTATTTTCTTTGAGGCGTATACCCAGTGAGTTGCCAGGTCACGGAAGTTCTATTTTAACTTTTCTGAGAAATCTATAGACTTCTTTCCACAGTGGCTGAACTAGTTTGTATTTCCAGCAACATGTATATGTGATGCTTTTTCTCTGCAGCCTCGCCAGCATTTCATTTTTTGCCTTTTTAAATTATTATGTCTTAAGTTCTGGGATACATAAGCAAAATGTGCAGGTTTGTTGCATAGGTATATGTGTGCTGTGGTGGTTTGCTGCACCTATCAATCCATCATCTACATTAGGTATTTCTCCTAATGCTATCCCTCCCATAGCCTCCCACCCCCAGACAGGCCCCAATGTGTGATGTTCCTCTCCTGTGTCCATGTGTTCTCATTGTTCAGCTCCCACTTATGAGTGGGAATGTGCAGTGTTTGGTTTTCTGTTCCTGTGTTAGTTTGCTGAGAATGGTGGTTTCCAGCTTCATCCATGTCCCTGCAATACACATTAACACATCGTTTTTATGGCTGCATAGTATTCCATGGTGTATATGTGCCACATTTTCTTTATCCAGTGTATCATTGATGGGCATTTGGGTTGGTTCCAAGTCTTTGCTGTTGTGAACAGTGCTGCCATAAACATACATGTGCATGTGTCTTTATAGTAGAATGATTTCTAATCCTTTGGGTTGATACTCAGTAATAGGATTGCTGGGTCAAATGGTATTTCTGGTTCTAGATCCTTGAGGAATTGCCACACTGTCTTCCACAATGGTTGAACTAATTTACACTCCACCAACAGTGTAGAAGCGTTCCTATTTCTCCACATCCTCTCCAACATCTGTTGTGTCCTGACTTTTTAATGATTGCCATTCTAACTGGCATGAGACGGTACCTCACCGTGGTTTTGATTTGCATTTCTCGCATGACCAGTGATGATGAGCTTTTTTTCCTGTTTGTTGGCTGCATAAATGTCTTCTTTTGAGAAGTGTCTCTTCATATCCTTTGCCCAATTTTTGATGGTGGTGTTGGTTTTTTTCTTGTACATTTGTTTAAGTTCTTTGTAGATTCTGGATATTAGCTCTTTGTCAGATGAATAGATTGCAAAATTTTTCTCCCATTCTGTAGGTTTCCTGTTAACTCCAATGACAGTTTCTTTTGCTGTGCAGAAGCTCTTTAGTTTAATTATATCCCATTTGTCAATTTTGACTTTTGTTGCCGTTGCTTTTGGTGTTTTAGTCATGAAGTCTTGCCCACACCTCTGTCCTGAATGGTATTGTCTATGTTTTCTTCTAGAGTTTTTAGTAATCTTCATTCTGACTGGTATGGGATGGTATCTCACTATAGTTGTAATTTGCATTTCTTTGATGATTAGTGATGAGCTTTTATTTTCATGTTTGTTGGCCACTTGTATATCTTCTTTTGAGAAGTGTCTGCTCATGTCCTTTGCCCATTTTTAAATTGCATTATTTTTTGCTTGTTGATTTGTTTTTGCTTATAGATTCTGGGTATTAGACCTGGTCAGATGCATAGTTTGTGAATATTTTCTCCCATTCTGTAGGCTGTTTACTCTGTTGATAGTTTCTTTGGCTCTGCAGAAGCTCTTTAGTTTAATTAGGTCCCACTTGTCAATTTTTGTTTTTGTAGCGGTTGCTTTTGGGAACTTAGCCATAAATTCTTTGCCAAAGCCAATGTTGAGGAGGGATTTCCTCGTTTTTCTTATAGGAATTTTATAGTTTGAGGTCTGAAATTTAAACATTTAATCCATGTTAAATTAATTTTTGCTATGCTGAGAGGTAGGGGTTCAGTTTCATTCTTCTGCATATGGCTAACCTGTTATCCCAGCACCATTTATTGAATAGGAAGTCCTTTCCTCATTGCTTATTTTTGTTGAGTTTGTTAAAGATGAGATGGTTGTAGATATGCGGGTTTATTTCTGGGTTCTGTATGCTGTTCTTTTGGTCTTGGTATCTGTTTTTGTACCACTACCATGCTGTTTTGGTAACTGTAGGCTTAAAGAGTAGTTTGAAATGGTAATGTGATATCTCTTGCTTTGTTCTTTTGGCTTAGAATTGCTTTGGCTATTCAGGCTTTTTTTTTTTTTTCATTTTTATTTTTTTGGTTCCATGTGAATTTTAGAATAGATTTTTCTAATTCTTTAAAAAACCATGTTGATGTTTTGATAGGGATAGCACTGAATCTATATGGTGCTTTGGGTAGTATGGCCATATTAACAATATTGATTCTTCCAATCCATAAGCATGATATTAATATGTTTTTCCATTTATTTGTTTCATCTCTGATTTCTTTCAGCAGTGTTTTGTAGTTCTCCCTGTAGAGATTACTTAGGCCTCTTTGGTAAGATCAATTCCTAGATAGTTCATTTTTTTGTGGGAATTATAAATGGGATTATTTTCTTGATTTGGTTCTCAGCTAGAACATTGTTACTATATAGGAATGCTGTTGATTTTTGTACATTGACTTTATATCCTGAAATTTAACTGAATTAGTTTTGATAAACTAATTCATAGTCTTTAGGATTTTCTATGTGTAGAATAATATTGTCAGCAGAGAGATCCTTTGACTTCTTCTTTTCCTATTTGGATATCTTTTATATCTTTCTCTTGCCTGATTGCTCTGGCCAGGACTTCCTTGAGCATTCTACTTTCAAGTTAATTTCAAGATATTTCTTTTATTGTGGATGCTATCTTATTTTCTTTTATATTTTTCTACTTGATAATTGTTTCTGTAGAACAATGTTGTTGTTGTATGTTGATAAGTTTATCTTTAATTCAACTACCTTGTTCAAATTTGTTATTATTTTTCTACTTATATATTGATTCTGTTAATTGTTATCTATTGGTTTAGCTTACTTTTTTATGTTGGGCACATTTCCCTTTATCTATTGATTGTGTTAATTTTTCTATATTAATATACACTTTTTTATATTGATCACTTTTTTCTCTCCTCCTTCATAGACACATTTTATGTTGATCACTTTTTTTCTCTCCTCCCTCAATTATTATCCTTCTGATTTCTTTTTGTTTTCTCCTATTGTTGGCTTGGAGTAGTGATAGCAGATAGTATTATGAGTTAAAGTTTTTAAATTAATCGAGCACTTGCTGTAGATTTTGGCATAGAATGTTTATCTTATTAAGGAAATTACCCTCATTCTTAGTAGTCTGAGAATTTTTAACCTGAATCATTGTATACTTTTCAAATGTTATTTCTACATTTATTGAGATAACCAAGTGGTTTTTTTCATTTAATCTGTTAATATGATGGATTACTTTAATAGGCTTTCTAATGTCCAACCATCATTGAATTATTAGGAAGTTTGTTTTCCAGATAGACATGGGATATATCTGAACATCAGGATAAACTTTATCTGATCATGATGTCTTCGTTATCTTGTCGTAGTCTCCTTGCCCTGCCACCGTCTTTCCCTCCTCCTGCCCTCTTTTTCCCCTCCCCTCCTATTTTAATACTCTGTTGGATATGATTGACTATGTTTATATTAACATATTTGCGTCTATGTTGGTAAGTGAGATTTTCTTTTATTTTCCTTATTAGGTTTTGGAGTTAAGGTACCAGTGTCCTTATCACATATGCTGGGCAGCTTATCCTCTTTTTCCATATATTTTAGCAACATATAAATAGAAATGATCAGTTTGTTGAAAGTAAAACTCACTGGCAAAATGAGTTTTGGGCCTAATCTTTTTTTTTTTTTTGAGACAGACTCTTCCTCTGTCAGCCAGTCTGGAGTGTAGTGGCACGATCTTAGCTCACTGCAACCTCTGTCTCCCAGGTTCAAGCAGTTCTCCTGCCTCAGCCTCTTGAATAGCTGGGATTACAAGCATGTGCCACCACACCTGGCTAATTTTTATATTTTTAGTAAAGATGGGGTTTCACCATGTTGGTTAGGCTGGTCTCTAACTCCTGACCTCAGGCAATCCATCCACCTCAGCCTCCCAAAGTGCTGTGATTACAGGTTTGAGCCACTACACCCAGCTGATCTGGGCTTAATCTTTTCCTTTTTTGGAAGAGATTTAAAAATTATTATTTCCAGTTCTATATTTTTAATGATTATTGTTTTATTCAAGATTTCTATTTTATTTCAAACAATTTTGATGCTTAATATTTTCAAGAATATTTGATATTCTTTAAAAATCAGTTTGTAGTTATTTCTGTTTTTAAATTTAAGACTTTACATTTTTATCATTTTCAGATTTTCTTTATGTATAATTTAGCAGTCTTTTTCAAGAACTAGCTATCTTCTTTCTCCCTTTTTCTTTCCTCATCTTTCTCTTCTTTCTCTTTGTCCTCCTCCTCCACCTTCCTTTATGAATGTTTTTTACATTGATCCCTGCCCTCATCATTGTTTCTTTTTTGTGTGTTTCAATTTGTTACTTGCTTTTTGCAGATTCTTGTGTTGACTGTTTAATTTGCTTGTTTGCAGTCTTTTTTGTTTCCTTAAAAATGTACTTAAAATTATATTTATCTTGATATCTCCTCTGTAATGGCTATTTAATATTTATTTTGCCAACTTTTTTACTTTTATGTTCCTTTGTTATTAATTTCAGATTTTACTACATATTATGGTCATAAAAATTTTCTATATGTTGATCCACTGGAATGTATTGTGTTTTTCAGTATTGTGGCCGATTACCTCATCAGTTTTTGTGGTTTTAATTTGCATTTCTCAGATAACTAAGGATGTCAGATCGAAGCCATTTCTTATACTAATTGTCCATTTGCATCTTCATTTCTCAAGGTTTTATTTAATTCTTTTGCCCATTACTTATTGTATTGTCTCTTTATTATTAAATTGTAGAATTAAAAAATATATTTTGGAAAGACATAATTTGTCAGATAAGTGTATTTTAAATATTTTCTTCCTTTTTACCCTAGTAATTTTATATTCTTATTTTAAAAAAAACTATAATTGTCATAGACAAGCTATTTGCTTTTTAAAGCCACTCTGGAATGCCTTGCCTTTTCATTTTCTTAGTGATGTCCGTTGAAGAGCAGAATGTTTTTGGTTTTGTTTTGCCTAACCCTTAACGGGTTTTGTGTATGGAAACATCTTTACCATTCTAATGTCATAAAGGTTTTTTCATCTATCAGCTGTTATTTTTAGTTTTTATATGTAGCTCTATGAATCGTCTTGGGCTATGTTACCTGTATATTGTGAGGCCTTTTTATTCATTACAGATTTACATTTGTTTCAGCACCATTTGTTGAAAAGATCACAGTTTCTGTGTATATTAAATTACCTTGGTGCTTTTGTTGAAAATTAATTTGTCATGTTGTTAGCAGCAGTAGCAAATCCATATGGGACTGCAGCAACCTTAATTCTTGCCTCCTCAGAAGAAAGAATTTGTGGGAGCATAAGGCAAAGCAAGAGACTGAGGCAAGTTTTAGAATAGGAGTCAAAGTTTATTAAAAATTTTAGAGTAGGGGCCGGGCGCGGTGGCTCAAGCCTGTAATCCCAGCACTTTGGGAGGCCGAGGCGGGTGGATCACGAGGTCAACAGATCGAGACCATCCTGGTCAACATAGTGAAACCCC
>CM052652.1:2503043-2541246 GCA_028533165.1 Leontopithecus rosalia
CATGGTGGCGCGTGCCTGTAATCCCAGCTACTCGGGAGGCTGAGGCGGGAGAATTGCCTGAACCCAGGAGGCGGAAGATGCGGTGAGCCGAGATCGCGCCATTGCACTCCAGCCTGGGTAACAAGAGCGAAACTCCGTCTCAAAAAAAAAAAAAAAAAAAAATTTTAGAGTAGGAACAAAAGGAAGTAAAGTACACTGGAAGAGGGCCAAGCAGGTGACTTGAGAGATTCAATACACTGTTGACCTTTGACTTGAGGCTTAATACATGGGCATGATTTCAGGGTCTATGTTACTTCTACCCTCATTCTTCCCTTGGGGTGGGCTGTCCCCAAGCACAGTAGTCTGTCCACACTTAGGAGGGGCTGCATGCACAATGTGCTTATTAAAGTTGTGTGCTTGCTCACTTAAGGCATTCTTCCCTTACCAGATGAGTGTTCCTAGAGCAAGCTCATATACCAGTTAAACTTGCCCTTTTGCCTCTTAGTGTGCATGCCTGAGCCAACTCCTGAGATCTTATGGGGGAGCTGCTGATCACCAGCTTCAGGTGTTCTCTATCTATTGGAAAACTGCCTTTCCCTGGCACCAGCAACAACCAATGATTAGTTTAGAGAGACAGTATAACAACTGCCTGGCCATCACCTGATAATAGCCTGACATTCCTAGTATAAGGGCCCCTCTCCTACCCTGCTCATGTCTGCCTAACCACCTACTCTAACAACGTATGTCCACTTACATTTCTCAATTCTTTATTTCTTTTGCTTTATCTCTTTTTCTGTCCTTATATCAAAACCACATTTTCTGATAGCATTTTAGTAAATTTTGGAATCAGTTTCTATAAACCCTTCTACTTTGTTCTTATTGTTTTAGTAACTATAGGTTCTTTACCTTTTCATACAATTTTAGAATCACCTGCCAGTTTCTACAAAAATCCTGCTGTGATTTTCATAGGGATGGCATTGAATGTACAAATCAACATTGGGGCAGGTCATAGTTTAAGTTGAGACTTCCATGAAACATGTATTAATTTAAATAGGTCTTTATTTTTTTCTCTAATATTTTTTGGTTTTCCTTATAGAGGACAAATGCATATTTGTCATTATGCTTTCCCCCTATTTAATGTTTTATTATGCAGTTGTAAATAGTATTATTTTAAATTTCATTTTCAGGTACTCATTGCCAGTATATAGAAATAGAGTTGATTTTCATTTATTCACCTTCTGTCATCTGGCCTTTCTAAAGGAATTTTTTAATTCCATTAATTTTATGTGTATGTAAATTGCTTAAAATTTCTACTGTAAGCAACCATGTTGTCTGGGTCAAGGGTGAGGGTGGGGGCAAAAAACCGTTTTACTTCTTCTGTCCCAATGTTTATGCCTTATATATATCTCTTTCTTGTCTTACTGCACTATACAGGACTGCTAGTTCCATACTGAGTAGATGTGGTAAGAGTGGATATTTTCCTGACTTTAGGGGAAAAACGTTCAATATTTCTTTTTTTTTTTCTTTTTTTGAGACGGAGTTTTGCTCTTGTTACTCAGGCTGGAGTGCAATGGCACAATCTCGGCTCGCTGCAACCTCCGCCTCCTGGGTTCAGGCAATTCTCCTGCCTCAGCCTCCCGAGTAGCTGGGATTACAGGCACGCGCCACCATGCCCAGCTAGTTTTTTGTATTTTTAGTAGAGACGGGGTTTCACCATGTTGGCCAGGATGGTTTTGATCTCTTGACCTCGTGATCCACCCACTTAGGCCTCCCAAAGTGCTGGGATTACAGGCGTGAGCCACCGCAATATTTCAACATTGACTGTGATATTAGAGTGAGATTTTCTTAGTTTTATCAGGTTCCCTTCTATTACTAGGAGCTTGTTTTTTTTTTTTCCTTTCTTGATCATGCGTTCAATTTTGTAAAATGTCCTTCCTATATCCTTTACCATGATCATAATTTTTATTTCACCCTTTATATTGTTAATATTTTTGTTAATCAGATGAAGTTTTGAATGTTCTAATCTTGTATTTTTGGGATAAATCCCATATGGCCAAGCAGTATTATCTGTTTACGTGTTGCTGGGCTTGATTTGCTGATAGTTTGTTACGGTTTTTACATCTTTATAAGTGATTTTGGTTTGTAATTTTCCTTTTTGTAATACTGCTGTCACGTTTTGTTATTAGGGTGATTATTACAAAGTGTGTTGTGTGTTCCCTCCGCCTCTTTCTTTTTTTATTTTCAGGAACCCAAATTAGCTTTGCTGATATTCACTATTGTCTCTTTTCTATTTCATTGTTTTCTGCTTTATTTTATTGCTTCCTTGTTTCTAATTACTTTGTATTAATTTATTCTATTTTTAGCTTCTTAACTTGGCCACATAGATCATTCATTTTAAACCTTTCTTACTTTTTAAAATATATGTTTTTTAAAGCTACAGATTTTTTTCTAAGCATTGCCTTAGTAAATCTTAAAAATTTTTATATGTTATTATTAGTTAGTCCGAAATATTTTCTGATTTCACTGATGATTTCTTTGGACCCATGGATTGTGTAGAAGGGTGCTGCTTAACTGACAAATATTCGGAGAGGCCTGGTAATTTCTAGACCTCTTTATAGTGATATCTAATTAAATACTTTGTAGACAGAAATCATTCTATCTGATTTTTAAAAATTTATTGAGAGTTGTTTTTGTTCCAGTATATGGTCTGTCCTGTTATTCTTCGGTGTACTTGACAAGAATGTGTATTATATGAATTTTGCTTTGTTGAATTTAGTATTCAAAATATATTTTAAGTTGAAGTCCATTGATAATGTTAAAATCCTCTGCATTCATACTATCGTTCTGGTCCATTGTTTTATCATTTCCTAAGAGAGGGATGTTAAAACTCTCCAACTATGTGACTGTTTCTGTTTTTCCCCTTATTTCTACTAAGTCTTTGTTTCATGTATGTTAAAATTCTTAGGTGCCTACATACTTTCAGCAATTATACTTTATTAATGAAATGACTCTCTGTAGGAACACCCCACTGTCATTATGAAATGACACTTATTTTCTTGGGTAATATGCATTGTCTTTAAGTCTACTTTGTGTGACTTAAACAGATGTGTATATTTATATAGCCATACAGACTTTCTTATGTGTGGAATAATTGATGTATTTTTTAAAATTCTTTTTTTATGTTTGTCTATATCTTTACATTTAAATGCATGTTTTTTAATAGAGCATATATTTGCTTTCTTATCTAGTTTAACAATCTTTGCCTTATAATTGGAGTGTTACATATACATATACATATTTTAGAAATATATATATATACACATATATATGTTTTTTGAGACAGAATTCCACTCTGTCACCCAGGCTGGAGTACGGTGGTGCAATCTCAGCTCACTGTAGGAGTGTTTTATGTATTTAATTTAATTTTTGATATTTATTTTTAAGTATGCAGTTTTGCTATTTGGTTTCCGTTTGTCTCCTCTATTTTCTTCCTCTGTTCCTCCTTTCCTGAATTTTTTAGGTTAATTAAATATTTTTAGTATTGTGTTTTATATCCTCTGTATTCCTTTACCTATATCTTTCATATTATTGGATAATATCCAGTATCCAGTCATGTTACCAGTCAATTGTATTAAATTTGAGGAGGCTTGGTATTAGGCTTTGTTAGGATAGGACTTTTTTTGTTTTGTCTTTAGTTGTAAGGAAAATAGTTCTTCAAATAAGTATTTTTAACTCATGACCCTTCTGTGATGTCACTAGAAAGTCCGAGTTATTTCCCAAGCCCCCACTAGTTGGCAGGACTTAAATTGCAAAGTTAAGATTATAGTTCTCAGCAGGTGAAATATACAGCTGCTGAAATCTCTATTTGGTTCCTTCAGCCTTCCATTGGTTGGAGTCTTCTCCCATGCATGCCTGTATGCACAATTCAAGTGATCAGCCAATGATTTATATGCAGGTGTCAGGTTTTAGGTGTTATTTATATGTGTTTCTTCTTTTTGGATTGCCAATCCCACCCCCTATTGCTTTTTTTGCAGTGTTCTGGCAACCTTAGACTCTGTCCTCTGACACTTCATACCAACAAGACTGGATTTCTGCTTGAATTTGACCTATTCTGTCCTAAGGGAAAAGACGTATAAAAGTAGATCTTACTCAGTGTGTTTTTTTTCTTGCAGAGGTCAGTTTCCTTCTTCATTTGGTTTCTCTTCAGTGCCTTCAAAAAGTTGTTTTTATGTTTTGTGTGGCGTTAGTACCTGTTTTCAGCAAGGGTTACTCTGTTATAAAGTACTCCACCATTACTAGAAGTCAGAACTTTTCTGAGGGTCGTGATTGGTGGGCTTCCACCATTTACAATGACTTTAAATACTGTTACATCAGGACTTATTCCTGTTATCTTAGTTACATATATTTTCTGTTTATTATTTTTTCTTTTTTTAGCTTTCTCTTCTTTTCTGATTTCCTTTGTATAGTTCACATTTTATTTTGTTTAGAAGACATTAATTCAACATTATGTGATTCTCCCTAAATTATTGATACAGGCTTCTCTTTTATTTTTGTCTATCAGTATCTTAATTTGTCATCCGTAATTCTATCGAGAAGGGTACAATGGCATACCTATTCGTGGTGTCTTTCACCATCCCTGTCATTTTTAGTTCTTTGCTACTAAGGACTTTTTTTTTTAGGTTTGAGCATGGGGAAGGAATACAATAGCCTGTTCTAGTTTACCATTTTGCTATAAATTGAAAAACCTGTTTTTTAAGAAAACATATATTCCATTAGATACAGGATCATTTGTCATTTTTTAAAATAGGAAAAGCTAATAAAGAGACAGCTTCCAAAGGAAGGTTGCTATGGAACTGGTAAGCATGGTGTATTTTTACTAGTCAGTTATTCCTTTTTAGGCAAACATTAGGGAAAACGAAACAGGTAGAGTCTTCATTTGGAAATTAAGGTAATTTCCAAGTTCTCTTAACTTTAAGTTCTCTTAACTCCTAGCATACTGCCTGTTTATTATATATTTGCTTTAAACTCATCATCTACTGAATAAAATCTACTCTCAAGGAATATGACTGAGATATTCTATAAAACTAAGGAATAGGACCATGAGTAGGACTTCTGAAGTAGAAAGGCAGATAAGCATATAGCATTTCCAGAGATGCCTCAAAGAGATATCTAAGAATACCATCTAAAGCTGCCTGGATATATGGCCGGGCAAAGCAGTCTTCACTTGGGAAGAGCAACATTTCCGGTTGGTAAAAATGCCCACAGATCTGGTGTCTGGTGAAGGCCTGTTTCTCACAGATGGTACCTTCTGTGTGTCCTCTCATGACAGAAGGGGCAAAAGAGCTTTCTCAGACCTTTTCTTTCTTTTGAGACAGAGTTTCACTCTTGTTGTGCAGACTGGAGTGCAATGGCATGATGTCGGCTCACTGCAACTTCTGCCTCCAGGGTTCAAGCGATTCTCCTGCCTCAGCCTCCCAAATAGCTGGGATTATAGGTGCCACCACCACACCCAGCTAATTTTTTTGTATTTTTAGTAAAGATGGGGTTTCACCATGTTGGCCAGCCTGGTCTTGAACTCCTGACCTCAAGTGATCCACCCACCTTGGCCCTCCAAAGTGTTGGTATTACAGGCATGAACCACCATGCCTAGCTCAGGACTAACCCTATTTATGAGAGCTCTGTCCTCATGACTTAATCACTTCCTAGAGGCCCTATGTATTAATACTAAGTTTCAATATATGAGTTTTGGGGGGACACATTTTGACCATAGCATTACCTGAAATGCGAGTTAGAGAGCAGGGATTCAGCATGCCCTGGGCTTCCAGACTTATCTGCCATAGAGTATTAGCCAACCCCTGCGGCATCAGATATAAAACTACATTCTCCAATCAGACTGAAGAGTAAAGCATTGATATCTTTTTATCCCCTATCTGCCTACTTCATTTGCCTTTTAATTTGTTTGGAACTTATGAGAAGTGCTATTTTTCTATCTATTTAAACCTCAACAATGTATTTCTATATCCAGTCAATTTGTATGATGATCAAAATGGAAGTAATATTTCAAAGCACTAAAAAGGGTACCAATGAACTATTGATATGTGCAGCAACTTGGCTGGGTCTAAAGGGCATTATTCTGAGTGAAAAAAGCTAGTTTCAAAAAATTTCATAGTGTATAATTCCATTTATATAACATTCTTGAAAGACAGAATTATAGAGATGGAGAACACATTAGTGGTGGCCAGAGGATAGGGTTAGGGTGGAGGGAGTAGCATGAGGGTGTTCCCTGGTGGGGCTAGAAGAATGCTGTTTCCTGATTATCGTGATGGTTATCAGAATCCATACAGGGACTAGACCTATGTAAACTATATACATACATACATACATGCAAATGAGCGCATGCAAAAGCTGGTAAAATCTGAATAAGGTCTGTAGTCTGTATAAGGGTATCATCATACCACAGTTTCTTGGGGAGATGATTGTAATTCCAAAAGACACAATCCCAAATGCCATATCCCAAAAGAATAAAAATTCCTTCAGTCTAAAATCCCCAAAATCACAATCCTGAAAGATCAAAATCCTTAATATATAGTTCTGGAAAAAAAATTTAAAAGATATTTAAAAGATATTTATTTGCATTCTTAAAAAGAGATATATTTATGAAACATGTAAAAACATGACAGAACACTTCATAGGTTACCTGACACAATAAAATATGAAACTCTAACAGATATTTTGTGTAAACACTCAGGTATACACATGACGGTTTCATGGGTATAACAATTATGAGCAGATAAACCGTATTCATAAAGGAATAGGTAAAACGGGAAATAATGAGTACATACATATCATTATGGTTTGTAACTGTGTGTACCAGCTTTGTAGCTGTGGTCATCTGAAATGTTGTGATGAACAACCTAAGTCTTGAAGAGATGTATAAAAAACCAAGATGGGTCACTACAACATATAAGGTCACCCAAATTACTGAGATCTCCAGAAATGTTATTTTTTGCAAATGAACATGTACAAAAAGTACATCTCTTTATTGAGTAAATTTCAGTGTTTTTACATGCATGTACAATGCTTACAAAGAATTAATATTGTGATAATGCACTTTTGTGGAGTCACTTTTCCAAAAAAATAAAAAAGCATAAAACTAATTGGAACTCTCTAAAGGTATCTATAGAATGAATCTAAAGGTATCTACAGAATCTCCAGTATTGAAATGATGTAAAGATGAAATACACAGCAAATGAATTATAGAAATTAATGCTGATAATTTAAAATAGTGAAAAAACTAAAATAAGAAAAATAAAAAATTCTATGTATGAAAAAATATATTGCAGAAATAGATTATGGGCAGTTGCATGGAGATAGTTTGTAAGAGTTGGGTGACTTTCACAGCCATTATATTTTGAAGTCTTGTATCATGATGACTAGCTGAGGTTTTTCTTTCGGGACACAGCTCTCTTTAAACAGTATTCAGTTTCCAAATAAAGACAGTAAGAAGGTTTTGTGACTGTAATTTTCAGGATTTTGGACTTTCAGATTTTGATTTAAAGGAATTTTGATATTTAGGGATTTTGATCCTTCAGGATTTCAACGTTTGGGATTATATCTTTCAGGATTACGATCCAAACTAAGTTTCCTGGATTTGATAATTATGTTAAGATGTTACTGTCCAGGGGAAGTTGTCTAAAAGTACACAGAACATTTGCAGCTTCCTGTAAATTGATAATTGTTTCAGAATAAAAAATCAAAAATAACTGTGCAAACACTGTCACTTAATCTCAATCCCTCCTCACCTAATAGATAGCAAGCAGGGAGATGAACTGTAATTATGAACTATAATTATGAACTATAATTATAAATATGAACTACATTATATGATTCATTATAATTGAATTATAACTATATAGTTCAATATAGTTCATTATAATTGAACTATATAGTTATAATTCAATTATAATGAACTATAATGTATAAAGGGAGACATGCTATTGGACTCTTTTTAGAAATCAATTTGGTTCCAACTTAAAGTCATCACATAAACAATCTCAAAAACCCAAGAAAATATACCACTAAAAATGAATTTCTACTATTCCATTTATCTCTTCTTGAAGTTTGTTCATTTAACTCAGAAGAAGTTTTATTTTTCCCCTTCTAGACGGAATTGTTGGCTGTCTGGCTTCCTGGTTAAAAAACCCAAGACTTATGAAATTCAAACTCATTTGTGAATGTCCAAGTGCATTTTCACTTAGTATTCACTCTAATAAAAGTCAAGATGCTTTTTAAAAACAAGTGATTGTTGACAGGTTCAAAAATACATTTGGCTAGAAGGAATAATAGCAAGGGTTTGGTAGTACAGTAGGGTGACTATAATGAACAATTAATATATAGGTAAAAATAGAAGAATTGGAAGGTTGCCAACACAAAGCAAGATAAACGTTTGAGGTGATGGATATCTCACTTATCCTGATGTGTGTCATGCATGCATACACATTGTAAATATGTTTCAAAATATCACATGTTCCCCCAAAATATGTAAAACTATTGATTTAAAAAAGAAAGAAAAGAACCAAACAAGTGATTGTTTGTGGGGAAATAAGTGCAGACTTTAAAATAATTAATCGTTTTGGTAATTATTCTTCTCTGCACAAGTATTAACCAATGTTCATTCTTTAGCAATAATATATACTGCAAGACCTAAATATTCAAAACATGAACTAATTTTTCTTCATTATTGAAATCTCTGTATGCAAACCTAGTAGCATTTGAAAGCTAATCTCCCTATGCGCCAGAGTAATTACAGCAAAGTAAATAATCTCCGGTGTTCTTATTCCCTATAGATATGGTTTAATATCTTATCTTTCAAAACTGGTTTTCAGCTCATTCAAAAAGCCTGAGAAAAGTTCCTTAGTATTCAGAAAAGGGGTAACTTTAAGAACGCTCTGTTGCCTATCTGCCCTCTAGCAATTCTGATTGTGCTGGGGTACCATTCTAGAAAGAGAAACTAATTCTTTCTACTCCCTTTTGCTACCATGGGGTTTGTGTTCCTCTGTAGAGCCCCGAATCAGACTCCTGAACCAGAAGTGAGTAAACATGAAGTGATCGCTTTGACTTGTTGATGATTCCGTAGGAGGCATTCTTCCCTAAAGTCATTTCTTAGCTGGTGCCCCAGTGTAATATTAGGAGCCACTGCACTTTTCCGGGATGCTACTTAGAGGGCCTGAGCAACCGTGCTGATTTATCACTACTGGGATTTTTTTGTCCTTTGCAAGGTTTGAAGTGTTTGTCCTGGTGTCTGCACAAGTTCCAGAATTAGTCATTATGCAATTGCTTCCCAAGTTGTAAGGCAGTCATCAGCTGGAATGAGCTCTTTGCTTCTGTATCTGAAATGTTGGGTATCAGTGCCAAAGCGATGCTTGCTTTTTAAACTGTGAAATTGTTTTTCACAGGCTCTTTACTAGTGTATAGGCTGGAAGTTATGCCCTTTTTCCCCCAAAAGGTTAAAACTGTAAGAAAAGTTTCTCAGCGTTTATGACTCATGTTCCTTCTCGAGTAAGATCGTTGGGAGACATTTTGTTTTGAATAAATATATCTCTGGTGAAGTGTGCAAAGACTTGACATGTGCTATTTGCAGTTTTCAGTCTGGCATAATTTTGTGAAAAGTGTGGTGTTGATTGAAAGTTTCTATTTTTGATCATGGTGTTAAGATAATTGTTTTGTTTTACTTCTTGCCTCAATAAAATATGAGGTAAACAAACTGTTCTTTTTTTGTGAATTTTTATGTTATAATATTTTAAATTTTCAAAAGATGCATTTCTATAATATAGTTTAATTGTTGAAATTTTAGTGCACAGTCTATAACCAGAGTTTTACATTTTATATTTATGCTGTAATTTGGCATTCTGTAAAATTCCTGATATTTGCCAGCTGCTATAGCAATTAGGGCTTTGGAAGTCTTTATTTCCAACTTCATATAATTGATTTTTTTAAAACTATATCTTCCGGGTCAAGATTGAATGTGTTTACCAAAAGGAACTTACGTAGGTGTTGCAATTCTTACATATTGGTTACTGAAAACAAAAGGGGCTTTTGGAGGTGGGATAACAAGCAAAGCATTGTTTGTAATAGAGCATCACTGTTGGATATGGTAAAGTAAAAATTTTAGGTGAAAACCAGTGACACAAAGGGATTCCCTGATGACTCACCCATTTTTTTCTGAGTTCACTCATTCATTTTTCTCTGATCTGCTTCTCTCCTGCTTCACTGTTATTCTCTGCCGATCTACAAAGTGTTTGAATGTATTCTCCAAGGTATCTTCTTTTTCTCTCTTCCTTCTTTGCCCTGCCAAAAGTGGATGTACTGTAAGGCTCTATCTTTTCCTTCCTCAGTGATGATTCTGGTGTAATGGAACATCTGGAAGCTTAGCTTCATTCATTTGTTGAGCCTTTCCTGAACAGGGTAGAAAGAACAATAGAAGCTTCATCTACAGTAAGTAGCATATGGGGACTCAAACCAGTCTGCTCCTTTAAGGCAGGTGTTGACAGATGGGAGGTAGAGTGAATGCCAGTCACTCGTATTCACACCATCGTGTATCCTTCCCTCCAAGCCTATAAGATCTGTCTGATTTGTGTGAACTAGAGCCTTACCGGAGTCCTATCCTTTGGATGGAACTTGGTTATTTTGCCGAGCTCCTGCTAGACCTAGAGAGGCTGGGTTCTGCCCTTCGCCTCCTGATCCAGTGGCAGATCTGTCCCAATATAGCTAGCCTCTGACTGGAAATTCCTGCTGCTGTGCCTGACTTTCTAGATTAAACTTCCTATGTAGTTTACTCTAGAAACACTAGCCTGATTAAGCCTGTGTCTGCTCTGTCCTTTCAAACATTGTAGTCGAACAGCCAGCTCACTTGCTTAAGGTTGAGCCCTAAAATTGGGCCAGTTTCCCAAGCCCTTGCATGGCCTAGTCCTGGTCTCCTTTGCTTCTTGGGTGGACCGAGTTTCCTGTTTGAGGGTAAGTTGTAACAGGCCACTTTTCTTCTCCCTCTATTCCCACCCTGGAGGCTTCAGCAATGACCTCTCTTAGGAAATACATTTCTAAAGCTCTGATTCTATATTTTTATATGCTTAATGGACCCCACCTACATGTGTTCCCCTGATAGCTTAAACCCAATCTATGTAAAATTGAACTCATTTCCTTCTCGCTCCTGCTAGTTCTTCCGTCAGACTTGACCATCCTTTCTGTTAGTGGCATTTTATACATAGTGGACAATTTTAAGTCATTGTAGGTAGACACAGAGTGGCTAATATAAGCTTGGGAGCCACAGAATGTGGTGCTATAGGGCACACAGAAAGTATATCCGTGCTAGTTAGCAATGATGCCTGGGGTTCAGGGGCCAATTTAGGAAGATCTGGGTATCCCATCTTCCATGCCGAAAACCTAGAGTCATCTTGTATTCTGCCTTCTACCTCACTTTTCACATTCAGTCAATGTTAATTGTTTCATTTCTTTTGAATCTTTTTCCAACTCTTATTGGTATTTTTCACTCTGTGCCTTACTTTATACAGTTGCCTCTGTCTGAGATGCAACTCCTCATTTCTGCTTATTTAAAACTCTTTTATCCTTCAAGTGCCAGTGAAGATGTTTTCTGTTCCAAAACAATCTTCTCTGATATGGCCAGCTGGAAATATTCTTACATATTCTGAAAAAAGGAATCTCGAAAATGTATCCTGTCATGATTTACATATGTCTTGAATTGTCCTGGTTATAGTGTAAGCACCTGAGATAATGGTATAAGTGAGTGTATCTGTGTGTCGCTTATTGCTATATCAAATCAAAACCCACCCAGATCTTCCTACATTGGTCCCTGAACCCCAGCATCATTGCTAACTAGCACGGATATCCTTTCTGTGTGCCCTATAGCACCACATTCTGTGGCTCCCAAGCTTGTATTAGCCACTCTGTGTCTACCTATAATGGCTTAAAATTGTCCACTATGTATAAAATGTCTTTTGAAGTATCCCAAGTACTTTCCCAGCTGCGCCCTCCAAAATCAGAAAGCAGACACAGAAGGAACCAAAATTAATAGCGAAGAAAACAGCACAACCACTTTGAAAGTCAATTAGGTAGTTCCTGAGAAAGTTAAGCATAGAGTTACCATGTGACCCAGCATATCTCTTAGATGTATCCAAGAGAACTTAAAACATAAGTCTATGGAAGTACCTGTCCATGAATGTTCATACCAACATCAGTCATAATAGCTCAATGATGGGAAGAATCCACATATCCATCATCTGATGAATGGATAAACTGAATCTCGTATTAATATATTTATGCCATGAAATATTATTCTGGCATCAAAAGGAATGAAGTACCAACATATGTTGCAACATAGATAAACTTTGAAGACCTTATGCTAAAAGAAGAAGCTAGTCACAAAAGGCTACATATTCTATAATTTCATTCATATGAAATGTCTAGAATAGGCAAATTCATGGAAACAGAAAGTAGAGTAGTGGTTACCATGGGTTGTAGTGGGGGGATGGGGAGTGACTGCTTATGGGTGTGGGGCTTCTTTTGAGGATGATGAAAATGTTCTGGAAGTAAGTAATGCCCAATTCTGTGAATATATTAAAAACCACTGAACTGTACATTTAAAAAGGAGGAATATTTAGGGTACATGAATCATATTTCAGTAAAACTGTTACTTTGTAAAAAATGAAGAAAAAATTAGGCAGGGTGCGGTGGCTCAAACCTGTAATCCCAGCACATTGGGAGGCTGAGACAGGTGGATCACCTGAGGTCAGGAGTTCGAGATTAGCCTGGCCAACATGGTGAAACCCCGTCTCTACTAAAAATCCAAAAATTAGCTGGGCACGGTAACGTTTGCCTGTAGTCCCAGCTACTTGGGAGGCTGAGACTGAAAAATCGCTTGAACCCGGGAGGCAGAGGTTGCGGTGAGCAGAGATTGTGGCACTGCACTCCAGCCTGGGCGACAGAGTGAGATTCCATCTAAAAAAAAAAAGTGAAGGAAAAAATTAGATAATTTTAAAAGTAAAAAGAGAAAGGATTTGAATATGTTTTGTTGAACCAAGGTGAGCCCTCTGGCTGTGATTAGGTCAGTTAAAGCACTTTGATGGATGAGGCGATCAAGGCCCAGAGAGGTTAAGTAACCCCTACTTAGACTCCTGCAGTGTGTGGTGGGAATGAAGTAAGGACCATTTTTTAAAAACATGAGCTTATTCTGCTAATTATGGGTTACCTTCTCAGAAGCGCATGCAGTTCACATCAGGTGTGTCTTAGTGAACATATCACTGTGGGGCCTGGTGACTGCAGGAGATTGAAGTCTAGATGTGCTCAGGACTAAGTCTGCCTTGCAGGGCCTTGAAGGGTGCCATAGATGTGGGTGGTTAGTGCTTGTGCTCTTCTCACTGTGATTTGTGTTTTCTGTCCTCACTAGAAACAGAATGGATGCTGGCCTTGCCTGTGAAAAGAGAATGGTTGGGGCACATGTTTAGGTCTCGCTTCAATTTCTTAGACAAAATGCAGCAGACAATTAAGGAGATGATTTTAATTAAGCTCTTTCAAGGGGGAGAATGTTCACTAATGAGGATTGTCTCAAAGAAACAGGAGAAAACTTGGGTTTTATAAAACAAGGAAGTCACTGAGGACGGGTAGAGGTGAGTCTTGCGTTGGAATAGGAGAGGGCAAAGTGGTCCTTCGCAGCCAGCCACTGCTTTAACCACATCTCTTCTAAGATTAATCATAAATTAAAATGTTGCCTACTTCTACCATATGTGGCATTATAAAGGTAACAGCAATCTTGAAGTATAGCTCAAGGGGATGTATTGTCGTCCCCTTTTTACACAATTTGCAGAAGACCATTTACTTCTCAGTGATCAATTTTAAAGGAAACTCAAAAGACGACCTACCAGAGAGTAAAAGAAAGAGAAGGACTGACTTGTGTGAACTGCATTGTTTGAGTGTCCTGGCAAAGTGACTGCTAAGCCAGACCCACGGCAGGTGGGAAAGCAGAAGCTCAGCAGGAGAGGAACTTTGGAGGGATGTGATGGAATGATCTCTTATAAAAGCTGAGGAGAGTTATTTTTGAACATAAGAAGTGGTCAAAATTTCCAGGTTTGGGGTTGTTAAGACCAATTTTGTTCTAGCAAAGACTAGCTCAATAACAAATTAGTCTCTCTGCCTCTCTCTCTTTTTTTTCCCTGTGCCCAATTTCCATGATTTTACTATATGGAAACTCTGACTTTTAAAAGGAACTTGCTCCATGGAGCAGGCTTGGTGCATTTTTCAAATGTTTCTTGACATTAACAGCTCTATTTCTCAATTAGCAAAGGGAATGAAGTTGATTATGCATATCCACGGGCTGACAATTTACATCTGATTAGCAGCTCTAAGGTAAACATTAAAAGGTCACTATAAATAACTTTTACTTCTTTTGTTCTCATAAAGACCAGTCACCAAGTCCTATCTTCCCCATACTCCCCATGGTGGATAAACCCTATTGTAAAATGATGGACTTAGATACTGGGTAATAAAATATGTAGAATTTATAATATTGGGTAATAAACTATGTAGAATTCAAAGCTTCACTGACATTTTTGTTTGTTGGATTTTTCTGCCCGTGTTCTGATAACTGTGTGTTTTGTGAGAATTGTGAACTCATTGACATGATCACTGTTAGTGTGAGGGCATATCTATAGGCTTGCAGCATCCCTGGAGGCACCTATCCTTAGAGCTTCGAGGTCATCCGACATTTTTGTGACAAAAGATGGGCAAACTTTCAGAGAGATGGTGGGGGGAAATTAGCTTCACCTTTTCTATTATAAAAATGATCAGAATTGAGTGAATAGGAAACAGTTCATTCTTGTTTCATAACCACTGGAATTAGAATAGTAGCTGACTGTTTTGTGTATGAGAAAGATTCAGAAAAGGAAGTCTGTAGTGTTAATTGTCCAGGCAGTCTATGGTATTTTGTTCATTGTATTTGGCAGACTTGTACAAGCTGGACTTTATGAGTGTTCCTTGGTTGTAATTAGTATAATTTAGTTAAAATGGCAGCTTTTTTAGACAAGTGACTCCTCTCTCCATTTACACAAACTCTGGTTTTCCCCTTTCTCCATTCTTTTTAAACAGTAGAAATAATTATATTGATGGTAACAAGTTTAATTATAAAAGCATACATGCTTTTCATTAAAAAAATCAGATAATGCAAAAGTCTATGAATAAGAAAGAAGGTATAAAAAAGGAATTCATAGCTCCTCCACCTCTTAGAGATGATGACGATTTACATTTTGATAAATATCCTTCTAAGAGTGTTTTTCCTTTTGTACATGTAAACACACATATTTAAGAAGATGACTGTGTTTTAAATTGTTTCAAATACAGTTTTTAAAAGAAATTTATAACATAAGCCTAGCTTTCTTGTAAATATGCATGTTATTGATTGTGATGTACATGATACTATAAAGAGCTACTATAATTTAAGAATGCCTCATTGACAGACATTTAAGTTGTTCCTTAGGATAAATTCTGGTGAAAATTCTGGGTCATATTTTTGATATCTACTATTAAACTAGTTTCCATAAATTTTTATCAGTTTACTCTTAGCAATATTTAACAGTACCCATTTTCCCACATCTTCAATAGTCAGAGTATTTTTTAAAATCTTTGTCATTCTGTTATACAAACATCATTTAAAATTTGAATTTATTTGGGAGTTTGAAAACTTTGCATAAATTTAGAGGCAATTTTTATGCCTGCTCATGTCATTAACTTTGCTTTTTCTAATAGGAGGTTTATCTTTTTTGTATTGGTTCCAAAGAGTTCTTCATATATTAGGGAGATTATCCCTCTGCATATACATCAGTTTATACAAAGTAAATTAGATTTCAGGCAATGTGCTAAGTATACAATTTTCTCTATTTGTTGATCGTCGTCTTACTTGGATTTATAGCATTTTTTCCCAATTGAAAAGCTACTATTTATGTAATCAAATGTATCAATCCTTATGGTTTCTGGCTTTTAAAATTATACTTAAAAAAACCTTTCTCTCCTTGGATTATAGAAATTGTCCTTTGAATTTTCTTCTAATTCTGTGATTTTAAAAAAACATCTAAAATTCAATCTTTCTGGAATTAATTTGGGGGAAGATACTTGGTAAGAATCTAAAATTGTTTTTCTATATGTTAACTTGTTACCCCAACACCATATTTCAGAATCCATGGGTTTTCAGTCATCATACAAGTTCCCCTGGACCTTTAGCTCTAATTCCCTTTCCTGTATTCTGTTCCATATGCCAGTTACCACTGACTAATTCAGAGACACAAAAGTAGAGTCACATACAGAAATATTAGAGTTCACTCACAGAGTTAGGTAAAGAATGTTTGGAGAAGGATTAAGAATGAGTCCAGGCTGGGTGCAGTGGCTCATGCCTGTAATCCTAGCACTTCGGGAGGCCAAGGCAGGTGTATCATGAGGTCAGGAGTTTGAGACCAGTCTGGCCTGGAAGTTCGACACCTGTCTGGCCAACATGGTGAAACCCCATCTCTACTAAAAATACAAACATTAGCTGGGCACAGTGGCGCATGTCTGTATTTCCAACTACTTGAGAAGCTGAGGCAGGAGAATCGCTTGAACTCAAGAGGTGGAGGTTGCAGTGAGCTGAGATCTAGCCACCACACTCCAGCCTGGGTGACAGAGTGAGACTCCATTTCCAAAAAAAAAGAGAATGAGGTTTCCAGGTGGTGTCCCCTGAATGAACATTAAAGATGCAGTAGGTGTCCAGGCGTGGTGGCTCAGGCCTGTAATCCCAGCACTTGGGGAGGTCGAGGTGGGCAGATCACAAGGTCAGGATATCAAGACCATCCTGGCCAACATGGTGAAACCCCATCTCTACTAAAACTACAAAAATCAGCGGGGCGTGGTGGCATGTGCCTGTTGTCCCAGCTACTCAGGAGGCCGAAGTGGGAGAATTGCTTGAACCTGGGAGGCGGAGGCTGCAGTGAGCTGAGATCGTGCCACTGTACTCCAGCCTGGGCAACAGAGTGAGACTCTGTCTCAAAAAAAAAAAAAAAAGGATACAGTAGGAATGAGCCAAGTGAGGGTGGGGTAATTAATGAGGAGGCGCATGCTAGGCAGAGACTTGAGTGTGGAAGTCTCATAGGTGAGGACTAGCAGCTGTGTGTATATAGTGTGAAATGTGTGACGGAAGTCGTGAGAAATGAGGTTGTAACCATGGTCAAGAGCCTAATATTTGGACAGTTTCTTCTGCCATGGAATAAATGTGGATTTATTCTCAGATGGTGTAATTGTTGTGATGGTTTATACAGAGGCATGATGCCATCTGATTGGTGTTTTAGATAGTTTTTTTCTTTCCATGCAAGATGAATAGGATGGATTCTAGAGAAATTAGACAGTAGGCAAGAAGGTGACGAGAGGTTTCTGTAGTAGTCTAAGTAAGGAGTAACAGGCATCCTGACTAAGATAGGGGTGGTGGAGGGAAAGAACAGGGGCAGATGAGAGACCTGTTCTGCTGCTTATGAAGAATGATGCTGATGGGAGGGTGAAAGGTGGTCCTCAGTTTCCCAGTGTTGGTAAGGGGTTTCAATTTTCTACACGTAGAGGAGACAAGATTGTCTTGTGAAGAGAAGGAGATGCAGGGTTGACATGGTGGCTTTGGAAGAATGGCAAGGGTGAGGGAAGGATCTGATTAAACAAAATTTGATGGAGTTCCAGCCCAGTTGCCATTTGCTAGATAAAATGTCCAAATTGTGAATTTTGCATTCACATATTCTTTTGAACTAATGCTTAAGAATTTTCATGGGCTATGTACACATGGTGTGGGCAAGCTCATGCCCTTCTTCCTCCTCAGACTAGCAGAGAGGTTCCAGAATCTTCTAAACTGCATATTTAACCTAGGCAGTGGGAAACAAGTGGTGGTTTCTCAGTTTCATACATTATCTGCATCAGCAGCTAAATTTCTAGATGTGCTTTGCAGATGATATTTGAAGCTAGCAGACTTTGAATAATGATGACCCTATAAAAGTAGCAATAAGAAAGACTTGTTGGAGCTGACAGAAAATCTCCTCACAGAATTCAGAAATGCTGCTTACAGAGTTTTTCCTTGCTTATATCCACTGGCTGGTCTCTTTCAAATCAAAGGAAAAATTAGTTTTGCTAATTGGAAGGCTATTTCCAGTGGCTAAGTTCGTTCCTGATAGGAGTTACAGTGTGAGAGGAGTAAAGGAAGAATCAAATGCATATGAGTTGTGCTGCTGAACTGCCAACTGGGTGTCATTAAGTAAGGAAATATGGGTAGCTTGTCACCATCCTCAATTTACATTTATTGAACACCATGGTGTTCAGGCTTATAAATCGTCACTTGGTCAGGCTGAGTACAGTAATAGTTTATGCTGGGCAAGTAGAAGAGGTTACTAATTTTGTTTTCTATATGAGTGCCTCCTGGGAAGTTTTTTTTTTTATCTGCTTTTTTTTTAACTTATTTATAAGCAAGGCTGGCTGTTCTTTGCCAAAAAGAGTGTTCTAAATACAAAAATCTCAGAAGCCCCATGGTTGCCCTGAATATCTTACATTCTAAAGAGAGAGAAGAGGCTGAATTAATGGCTACCACTCTGCTAGTTGGTAACATGCCAGCAAGATTTCAGATCTCCCTTTTTCTAGCTGAGATCTCTTAGAGGAAGCGCCAAGGAAGGGGGCATGGGTGTTCTGGCCTGGATTTTTCATTCAGGCTGCAGACTCTGTTTTATTCTGTAATAATAGAGAAGGGCTTAAAATGTTATCAGGGTGAAATCCAGCTGCTTCTCCTTGGTCTTTCCACTGAGAGCCAAGAACAGACATGCAAAGTAGGGTGGGATGGGAGGTGGAGAGGAAGCCTTGGGCAAAGCAGAGAGCATGGAAAATTGCAAAAAATGGAAGTGAAAAAGAGATGCCTTTGGTGATGAATCCTGTGAGTGCTGAGTGTATGTATACAACGACAGGTGTATATTCATATGTATATTACGTTTATATGTGTATAAGATCACATACAATTTTTGGTGCAGAATACACATTTCGCCTAGAGGTTGACTTATGGACACAAAAGTAAATGGAAAGAATGGATATTATGACACATAGCCCTAAGGCAGTCTTCCTGCATGATAATGAAAATCTGCCTTTTTTGAGAAGCTGATTTTGCCATTTTCTCTTAAATCAAATTTGGCTTACTTTTCATCTAAATATCAGTCACCAAATAACGTCAGCTTGTCAGAGATGTGCTCAGTGCTTAATGGTGAAATTTGTACTCATGTCTACGTACATTTATTAAGTACCTAATACACCGTCCTGGTTTTATTTTTGTTTTGTCGTTCTCCTACTTTGCTAAATCTTCCTTTTATCTCCTCAGTGCATCTCCTAACACTGCTGTTCTTCAGCGCTGTGACCTTGGCCTCGTGCTTTATAGTTGCCTGAGTCACTTTTATTCATTTTCATGCCTTCTTGACCTCTCTATGTATTTTTTACTGGGGTGGCAGATCCTGGGAGCTGTTCACCAAAATCCAGTCTACTCCTGATCCTAGAAACCCAGCTAAACTGCATTTCCCCACCTCTGGCAATTGAGATCTCTCCATATAAACCTCCTCAAGTGCTTGTCCTTGAACTTTTCTTCTTTTGGCTGAGTAGGATGGATGCTGCCATTGGATGGGCTCCAGGGATGACTGTCCTCTCCCAGCCCTGGTCTGAGTTCTATCATCATAGGAAAAAGAAATTAAACTTCTTATTACTAAAGCCACTGATTTTTGTGGTCTGTTAGTAGATTTTAGATGACCCTAACTAGAACAACTCCCAAATCTATATATCTTTACCTAGAGCCCAGGTCTTTTTTCTGAAAGTGAGATTCAGCTATCTAACTGCTTTTTAGACACATCTTGGGTGATATATTTCAGATATATGAAATTTAGCTTGTCTGAAAACTGGCCACTGCCTCCTTTCCTCTGACCCTGCTCCTTTTCCTGTGCTCCTTTCTCTGCAAATATTAGCCCTGGACAACCAGATGCCGAGTCCACATACCTGGGAGCCATTTTTACTGTTCTGATTGCCACACTCCTCATTTAGTCCAGCAGTTGGCATGCCCTAGCCTTGGGTCAAATTTTTCCTATGGCCTGTTTTTTTGTAAGTAAATTTTTATGGGGACACAGGCGTGTTCATTCATTTATACATTGTTTATGTCCACTTTCTCGCTAAAGCAGCAGAGTTGAGTAGTGGTGACAGGAACCATATGGCTGGCAAAGCCTAAGCGTTTCTTATCTGGTCTTTTGCAGAGAAATATTGCCAACCTCTCATCTAGTCAATTGCCAAAGGCTGCTAATTCTGTCATCTTAGTATTCCTTTGAACCCATCCACTCCTTTCCATTTCAAATCTCACCATTACCATCTTCATCTGGACTACTGAAATAGCATCCTAAGTGCTTTCTACATGTCTAATCTCACAGTTTTATAATACATTCTCCATATGGCAGCCACAGTCATCTTGCTAAAAGGAAGTGTTGAGGGTCTACTTGTTGCTGCAGTTAACCTCCCATAATGATGCCACTCCCAAACCTGTGTGACTTTACCTATAACCCAGGTCTCTCTCCTGAAACTCAGATCCAAATGTCACTACCTTGGTTCAGATCCTCCAAAGGCTTCCCATTGCCATTAGAATAAGGGCTGGGAAGTTTGAGTTTGCCTTCTCGCTTCAACCCTCACCTCCTCAGTGACCTTGACCGTTTTGTTTATATTGTGTTCTCTCTAGTCTCTGGGTCTTCTCCCCATTCCCACATTCTACATTCAATTGGATAAGTCTCACTTACCTGAGGTCAAAATGTACAAGGTATGTAGAGGCTCTTCCTGATTAGCTTTGGTTTCCTTCCTATATGCCCCACCCTGTGCTGCTTCTGTCATAGTTACTACGTTTCACTGACCTTGTGATTTACCTCTCCTCCTCCCACCGTTTGTAAATTCTGCAAGAGGAAGGGGCTTGGATACACTGAGTCTTGCTGAATATCCAGCTTCCATCATGCTTGGAACATGCCATGCACTGTCGGGTATTATCAAGTCATGTTTCCTGCCCTCCTCTCTCTCCAGGAACTTAAAATAAGAAGAGTGCTTTCTTAGAGTAAGGATTTTAATTGACCTAATTAGGTCAAAGAAAATAAGTGATTAAGGGAGCCAGCCATGAAGTAGGCTGGCCTGGTGGGTGCGAACAGGGAAGAGACAAACTCGGTAGAATACAGTAGCAGAGGAAACTGGGAGATACACGTCTAACTGCACATATGACACTTATTCAGCAATTGCCAGAACATCTGAGACACCCAGTACTCCACACCGACATGATCCATTCCCCTGTCCAATGTAACCATGTCAGCCATCTTCAGTCACAAAGACTAGAGGAAAAAAAACATTACTTTTTGTCCTAGTTAGAGAGCCCTTGAGCAAATGTCGTTTATTCATTGTTCCTTTCAACCTTTCATTTGTTTGTTTAGCAAATATTTGTTAAATGTGATACCAGATGCTTGGAATACAAATAGTAAGGGAAAAACGGAATTATTACACTAGTGAGAAGGCAGACACCTAAAATCTAATTATAGGACAATATGGTAAGCACTGTCATTTAGCAATTTGTACAAAGTGTTATAAGAGCACAGGGGAGGAAGCAAATTCCGTTGTTACCTATTTCTGGCAACATGAAAATGGAAACGTATGTATACTTTTTATGAGGAGTGGAGGAAGTGAGTAGAGTTCACCTCTCGTGCTTTGGTTTTGCATGAGTCGTTTCGTGGCTGCCTTTCCTGCTGTTCTTTGGGGCTGTGTTGGAGAGAGGATGCTGTTTTCCACATGAATCTGCTTGGCAGATCGGATAATTCATGCTGCAGGACTAGCAAGAGCAGCATTTCTTTGACATACTCGGGTGAGTCATAGGAGAGAAGGCCGACACTGTTCCCATGATGTCACCACCCCTCCCTACCCTCCCCAGGGAGACACAGGAGGAAAACTCCGTTTCTATGTGACTACTACTTGAAATAGCCAAATGGAGCAAATGGCACTTGAATGAGTGTGATACCACATGCGTGAGTCTCAGAGTCTACATGAGAGTCTTTAACTGAAGACTCACTTCGCTAAGAACAAACCCTGGCCTTTGTGGGTCAACATTCATATGGTTCAACCTCAGAACCTCCTTTTGCCTCAGATAACACAGATCTGGACTGACAATGTGCTCTTTCCCTGTATTACCTTCACTTTTTAAAAAACAAAGAACTCCTGGATTTCTTTTTTCTGCTCATCTTTTCCTTCATCTTTCAAAATGTATTGGAAGTAGGCAAATACTGATAGAAAATCTCACTGACCCCTGATAAGCAGAAATAGTTGATAGCATGCATTCACATTCCATCTCTGCCACTGATTAACTGGGAAGACTTGTCTAAGTTACTGAAGCTTGCTGAGCTTTGATTTTTTTCATCTTAAAAAAGGAGAATATTAATACTACCAGTCTAGCTCAAAAGATTATCGTGAGCATTAAATGAAATAACACAAATAAAGTCCTGGTATGTCCCAAGAGTTACTTCACGTTATCTTTTGCTATTAAGCACCGATATCTAAGCCTTACCGATGATTTCTTCTTTGTTTAGGAGGTTAGGTACCTTTCCTTTTCTGTTCCAATCATGACCGTGGTAAGAGCCTCCTGAAAGATTATCCTAAGGACTCATACATGACTTTTGACTCCTTGGTTTCTGTATGTTGGCAGAGACTTCACTTGTATTAAGAGATTTCTGAGTGTTTCAACCATGTAGCGTGTGTGTGTGTGTGTGTGTGTGTGTGTGTGTGTGTGTGTGGTGTGTGTGTGTGTGTCCTTCTGGGTTTTCTAAAAGGCAGCAGCAAGTCTGTTAGATTCTTGAAGAAGGCTGATTTTATAAGTATGGGTGTGCCTCCCAGCAGGCAAAGGTGTTCTCATTTCTCAGAATGCCTGGGAGACAATACTAGTTGAGCTCAAAGTTGAGCTCACAGTCATCTGAAAGTCCAGAAGGAGGGAGACAGCAGAATAATACACATGTTCATAATTCATTAGCCTTTATTATACCAGCAGCACCTTAAAGAAAAAAAAACCTGTCACCACGTAATGCCTTTCTTTCAGAATTCCTATTTCTATTCAGAATTTCTATTCAGTTAAGGCCTTACATAGTTTAGGGCATGAGCTGCCAAGTACACTAAGTCGTTTCTTCATGAGGTGAACCATGAACAGGTTACTGCTCAGAGGTTGGAAGGCCTACTTTAGGCCAGCCTACTTTATGCACATGACTGTCAGCTCTGCCTTTACACTTTCACCCACCTGTGCTCCCCTGAGAAATGCCATACTCAACTCCTTACCATTAGCTGTGAGCCCTACACAGAGGCCTTGTTAGCATCAAAAAACTTCCCTTCTCCTCTGCTTTCCTGGCAGCAATCTACCCAGGGGAATAGGAGGAAACTCTGCAAGATGCAGATGGCAGTTGCTGGGGAGTGAAACTTCGTGCAGAAAATGTGGATCAACTCTATCCGGATATAGGGAATTATGAAGAGACCCGTTGTGGGTAAGTGTCATCTGGGTGAACTTGAAAGCTGTGGCAGACACGTTGGCACCAAGTTTTGTTTAAAGCAACACTGTAGAGAACAGCCTTGGAGATCCTGAGAAACTGAGGAAGAGCAGCATGATTTACACAATGAGGCTAAAAAGAAAGCAAATGCTTACAGGACAGTGATTTCTAAAAACTGTCAGCTCTAAAGAGACATTCTAATACTATTTCTTTTTGAGAACCATTGCAAAGTTTAAATATTTATATTGGTACTATAGAGTTATGATCAGGATTTTTTTTTGTTTGGCTGAGTATAATATATGCATTCCTATTTTGTAATTAGGAAAAATATTGCTCAAAAAGTCTGTAAAAAGACATGACTTTTTAAAATGGTTGAGTGTGACTGCTACGCAGAAAGGAGCATTGGCTTAATTTAGCTCTTATTCATTCCTTCCCTCCAAAGAGGTCATAGCAGCTGCTGTGGTAAAAGTAACATGGGAATTAAATTGCTTCTGAATATTACCTGTTCTCTATAGGTATATATAGGAATATATATTACCTGTTCTCTATAGGTATATTTTACCTGTTCTCTATAGGTATATATAGGTATATATATTACCTGTTCTCTATAGGTATATATTACCTGTTCTCTATAGGCATATATAGGTATATGTATTACCTGTTCTCTATAGGCATATATAGGTATATATATTACCTGTTCTCTATAGGCATATATAGGTATATATATTACCTGTTCTCTATAGGCATATATAGGTATATATATTACCTGTTCTCTATAGGTATATATATTACCTGTTCTCTATAGGCATATATAGGTATATATATTACCTGTTTTCTATAGGCGTATATAGGTATATATAGTACCTGTTCTCTATAGGTATATATATTACCTGTTCTCTATAGGCATATATAGGTATATATATCACCTGTTCTCTATAGTCCTTCAGAGATGGGACTCACAAACAAATATATTCTTATTCCCCAGTTGTTACTGTTGCTAGTGTGGATTAGAGGTGCTATCGTGGAATTGAATCTGCCGTAAAAGAACTTTTGATCACCCTCATGGCTACTCAGAAGATTGTCAGAACTTCCTACATTTTAAATATCTGTGCTAGGAGACATCCTGGGACATCTGACTTTTGCTCACCTTCTTACTTAATTTAACATGCTCTTCTTTCCCTTTGACAATTCAGTTCTAGTGTCCCATCAAATATAGCTGAGTGAAATCCTTTCTGACCACTTTGGTTCCTCAGTAATTGAGATACCTATGTCTACCACACAGTCAAGAACTTGACATTTTCTCACATATATTGCTCTTACCAGTTATTAAAGTATCACTGCTTAAATAATTTAAAGGGGCAATAAGACAATTTCATAAATGGCTAAAGTAGAAGATAGACAAGGACATAAGTGCTTAAGTGAGGGAGATGTTGTTTCTGGTTAGGACAATCTCATGGAGGAGGTTACACTTTACGGTAAGCCTTGAACATAATTGAGTTTCAGCAGGTGCAGTTGCTTCCTTTACAAACATGTGCATCTTCATTAGTTTAGATGGTAATCTATGGAGGCAGAATATGAGTTCTCTTCCCATAGTGTCCTTTCCGACACATGCTTCAGTGGCTGACACAGAACCATGTCTAAATGTATATTTGTAGACTTGAATTCCAGCCAGAGACAGTGAAATAACCACTTCTTTATGGCAGAACAGAAGGTTGTCCTTGTCCAGTAGCCCTGGCATGTTTTTCAGATGGGTATGTACCCCTATGCCGGCTTCTTGGACCTGACTGCTTTGATGCCATATTAAAGAGAAGGTGAAGGAGTGAATGGGGTTCTGAGGGGAGAGCCTGGGTGAGCCTCCACTCATCTTTTGAGGTGGATCTGTGGCTGCTTCATCTTGGGATGAAAAGAAATCACTCCAGAAACCCAAGTGAAGTGGGTGTATTTTTAAATCTCACTGTCTTTTGTCTGCCTTGCATCTCATTGGGAAAGGTTGTAATGGACTGACAAATAGCCATGACATTAGTGTGGCGCATCTCTCCCCTTCACCAGCTGGACACCAGACCTGCTTCTGTAACTGTGGAGACACTGCAGTCCTTAGGAGCTCCCCACTTCCTTCCCAACCCCTGCCTCTCTTGCCGTAGGATATCAAAAGGCAGTTCGGGAGCTTGTATCGTGATGGCGGGGGGCCTCAGTTTCTTTTGCCTTGCAGTTCACCCCAAAGAAATGCTCGACAGGTGCCAGAAACTCAGAGTACTGCACACAACAGCCAATTGTAAGAGGAGAGTTTCTCAGTAGAGTGTCTGCCACTGACCTTGGCCTAATTTGTCATATTTTGGCTGATGATTCCAAAGATAAAGGATGGGATACCTTAGATTTGACATGCTACATTCTCCTTCTGAAGCTCTTTGTTTTATTAGCTAATGATTTTATTCTGTTATGTCAAAAACCCGAAGTTTATTTTATAAGCATGGCAGCTAGCCCTTACATGAGTAGTATTCCATAGGCCCTAAGCAGAACACGTAAAATGACATTTCAAGTGCCAAGTTTTTTCTAATGCCTTTTTTTCCTCTTACAGATTTTTGAAAGCAGCTTAAATCTAATTGGCTCCCCCAGGATCTCAACTCCTATTATATTTGTGGCATTTCTTTTTCCGAGAGGCATCTGGAGAGACTGAACTAACACTGCTAGCTGGCATGCAGGGTGGGAGGGCGCAGCAATGGATTTTTTTTCCCTTTCCTTGGAAACTTTCAAATCTTGGCTCAACTCTTTCTGAGCATTGAGTGTTTAATTTTTGCAATTGTTTTTGTAATGCTGAATTCTACTTTTTCTTGTACTGAATTTCATATGAATGAGAATGGCAAGTACACCTGCCACCACCCGTGGTGGCCAGTCTGCATTTGCTATGAAAGAAAAATAAGATAAAAAGGAAGACAAAACACATAATCATAGTATAGATCCATGTAAATAATACTCATCAAGCATGGGTCTAATAAACTGGCTTTCTGCAGGTCTAGTCTACTAAAAGTAAGTGGAACTGAGTCAGTGGATTCAGATGTTCCTATTACCCAAGCAAGTGTGAAGAGACTGCCAGACCTTTCTGTCAGTCACAGTGAGTTCGCACCTCTTTATGAAGCCCCACATAGTGAATGAAGCAAATGGGAGGGAAGATAGCTACCTTGAATACTAGAGAAATCAGGGGGGCTTTGTTTCAAAATGCTTGCTTTATCCAGATCCTTACACTTAAAGATCTGAGATATAACAACAGAAAAGTACACTTATCAGGTCCATTTAAAAAATATATTATTATAAGGCTCTGCTCTCAGAGCCTCAGCCATCCATTGTGGAGTTGAAGGCCGAGAGTAAGGAGTGATCAATGTTTAGGAGGCCATAGACTTGATTTGGGCAAAGCATACTGAGGACATTCTGAGGCCGGATGCGAAAGCTTGTTGAGACAGTGGGCTGGCAGTGGGGTTAGAAATAGCATATGGAGAAATGGCAAGAAACGTGTTCCTCCTTCGGAAGATGATTTGAAGTCTGTATATTAGAAGAGCCTTAAAATATTTGATACCTCCTTCTTCTAAACACAGGCCAGAAAAGTGACAACGAGAATAAGCTGAAGCTTTAAGTGCCTTTTTTTTTGTCAGTGTCTCAGTCTGTCACCCAGGCTGGAGTGTAGTGGTACAGTCTCAGCTCACTACAACCTCTGCCTCTTGGGTTCAAGCGATTCTCCTGCCTCAGCCTCCTGAGTAGGTGGGACTACAGGTGTGTGCCACCACACTTGGCTAATTTTTTGTATTTTTAGTAGAGACGGGGTTTCACTATGCGAGCCAGGATGGTCTTGGTCTCCTGACCTCATGATCCATCCACCTTGGCCTCCCAAAGTGCTGGGATTACAGGCGTTAGCCACCACTCCCTGCCTTAAGTGCCTCTTGATTGTGTGTGTATATGTGTGCATTTGTGTGTGTGTGTGTGTGTTTTTTATGGCCCAAATGGGAATATCTGTTTAATTGCAATCTATTGTCCTGTTATTGGTTAGACAAGACCTACTCAAACATAGAGAAATCTAATTTCAGGCTTAGCAAGCAATAAAGTCAATAATAAAACATATTTATTAAATTAAAAACAGTAAGATTCTTGTTAACCCATTAAAAAATTCTTGAGGTTTTCTTCCCAAGAGAAACATTTAAATATCTGCCAAATGGAATAAGGGCCAGCCATATTGTGTTTGAGTAAATGTGAACATTTTGTTGTCCTAAGGGAGATAGCATGAATTTAGGGAGTCCAGTGTTAATTTTATTTGTGCCATTTCTAGAGCTATACAACCCGGGGCAAATGTCTTTGTCTCAGGAGCCCTTAGTGTTTCTCATGTATAAATCAAGAGGATTTGGTTAGGTGGTGATTTCTAAAGCCTTTTCCATTCTATAAAACATATAAAGTCTTTCTTTATATTCTATAAAACAAAAGTATAAACAGGGGAAAGAAAAGCACAGAAATGGTTAGGACAAAAGTGTGGCTCAAAGCTTGAGGGAGGAGTTTCTGGGAGGAGAAGGGACCAGGGCAGGGCAGGGCTGCAGCAGGTGTGGGGATCTCTCCAGCTTTAGTTCAATGTCTGCCTTCCTGATGGCTTGGACGGTGCAGAAATGCACCTCCTGTTTGCTCCCCCCCCTCTTTCCTGTCATGTGTCTCTGTTTCTTCTTTCTTCACCCCTCCATTCTCTTACCATCTCTGTTTCTCTCTGAGGAATAGATGTAGTTAGGATTGGTCAGGAAGAAACAAGAATAATGATTAAAGTTGGAAAAATGATTTTCCAGATTGCTTTTGTCTTTCATTTCCTGGCATCTGTTATAGCTTCAGTTTTACTTAGAAAAAGAAGTTCATAGGTTGTATGTTCACAGCGATGATAATGATGATGACACTAACCTTGAGTACTTGCTGTGTGCTGGGATTCGTCCCTAATGCTTTGGGAGCAATTCCGTATCTCATCCTCATAACAACGCAATGAGGTAGGTACTGTTATCGTCTCCACTATGCAGATAAGGACACTGAAGTCAGAGAGGTCAAATTACTTGCCCCTAGTTAGTTTTGGTGAAGTTGGGATCTTATCCTAAATCATCATTTTCAGTGTCACTACTGTATGCGCTCAGTCGTGCTGCATCTTCTCCAAGGCAGACATCGTGTAGTTTGCATTGTAACTTTAGAACTGGTATATGCTTGGAGAAGATACTGTACTTTAAATTGAACTGAAGGGACATCATCCTATCTGGAACAGAGTTGTCCATGGCTTCTCTGGCCCTGGGCCTCCAGGGGCAAAGCTGTGCTCAGAATGCCTTCCCAAGGTTCTTGTTGAAAAACATTTGACTTTGAAATGTTTGAAAGCATCTACTTCCTTTCTGTGTATGACTTACGAAACTTCTTTTAATTTAGAAATTTCAGTTTTGATACAGTTAAACCATAGTTTAAGAAAGTTTGATTGCATTTCTGTACAAATAGTAAAAGTGTAACATTAAACAAATGTGAATAAATTAATATATGAACCAAGTAAGTGGCGTTTGAGGAAATAGCTACGAACAAAAGGTCAGTGAAGCACTGCATTTAGTTATTAGAGAAAAACCCTTTAAGGTTGTATTTGCCTGAATGCAGTTGACCTCTTTTGAGATATTTTCATTTATTATGAACATTTGACGCAAGGAAAAAAAGAATCAGTATGTTTACTGATTCCAAGGTCAATATGTCTACTCCTATGTATGGTATTAAGGTGACAGAAAGAAATAAGAGAGCTAATCTTTTGGGCATTTGTTTCCATGGCACACAGATAACATCTTTTTGATAGGATTTTGCCTTTGAAGGCAAGGGATGCATTGTTTATTCATTATGTCCTCTAGTACCTCACTTACCCAGTGGTCATATTTCCAGCAATTCTATCATCTGGAGCTTAGGAGTATTGGATCATAGAGTATCAGTGCTGAAAAGGATGTCAGGGATAATTGAACCCAATTGTCTTATCTCACTATGAAAAAGTATAGCTGCAAATGAGTAAAGGGCCTAGCCATGGATTAGAAAAACATCTCCAAATAGAAACTAATAATTACACTGTTTACTCAATTTGCTTCATAAATACTCGTTGAGTAGGTATTATGTGTAAAATGAGGGACAGAACAGTCCTCCTTTGACTATGATCCCTCCTTAAAGCTCTTACCAAAATGTGTGTGTGTGTCATGAGGCCACAGGTAGGAAATAGCTGGGAATTGTTCCTGGTGAACCCTTTGAAGATGACAAGGACTTGATCTTGTTAATTCCCCACTGTCTCATGGTGCTTATCACAGGAAGAAATGATCATGGTATAGAAATCTGGGAATATTTGCTATGAGCAAATCTACTGACTTAAAATACCCTCAAGGAATTATTATTTTTCAATACAGTGTTAAGTCTAAGTTCATGTTGATAACTCAGTCAAGAAGAGGTTAGAGTTCTTTCAACCTGCTGCTTAGCATAGTGGTTGAGTGTATATTACATTTTTGAAAGCGTTCAAATGAAGAGAATATTAGTGCTCAAAAGAGTGAGCTTCAATTCCCTGGGAGTTTGTTCCAAAGTTATAAAAATGTATTGAACACCTGCTATGCATAACAACCTATCTCTAGACCATGAATAGATAAGTTTAATGTTAGTAGGGGGAAATTGAGTCATTGTAAATAAACTTGATGTTGGCCATTAACTTTACAACAGGGTTTTATGTACTGAGCCACCATTATCAAGGCCGGTGTGATGAAAGGGGTCATGCTTAGTGTGAGACAGAGAGAGGAGAGAGGATAAATAAGCTGCATGAACTGCTGCAGCCGAGGCAGTGTGTCAAGTGTGCGACTTCATTTTATCCTCACAGCAATCCTGTGTGGTACTCAGTGTTGTTGCCATTTTGCTGATGAGGAAACTTGGAATCAAGAGGTGAGGGAACTTGCTTAAGATGATGTAGCTGACAAACAGCTAGATTGGAATTTGTGTCTCTGGAATTCCAAAGTCCGGGACTGGCCCACTGTGCCTGAGGGAGGTGGCATTTAACTCTCCAGCTGACATGGAGTATAGCTTTACAGACACATGCATTCATCCATTTATGCATCCATCATCTATTTAACAAATATTTGAAAACCAACTTCATGCCAGACTTTAAAAGAAGAGGCAGAGCCAAATTCATAGAAAAAATTGAACTACAGGATACTATCTTACATAATAAAAGTATGTGACAAAATCATAAGAATGTGGTGTTTTTTTTAAAAAAAAATTAGCCTGTAGACTCAGTACTATTACTTTAAGATTATATTTTTTATATTGGGGGGAATTTTTTTGATTTTGATAAAATATTAACTAGATATAAATTCAAAATTAAGTCATTTGTAGTTAGCAAATCCATTTTTAGAATTTCATATTGATGTTAAACTGCTGATGTTGGCCCTGATGTCTAAAAGAAGGCAAGCTTGCTTTTTCTCCTCCACTTTCAGAATGGTAGCGTCCCCATTCAGCCTCCTGGATATACTGGATGCACATTTAGCACCTCCCAGATTTCCAAGTAAATACAGTATCAAATGATGTTTTATTGCCTCACCAATTCTGAAGTCTTAGTGAAGTCGGAATTAGTAAAATGTACAGAATAGACAGAGAACAAGACAGACTAACATAAAATATGTAATTATTCTCTGTCAATTAAAAATAAAGTGAAACCTAAAAATAAATGAAAATAACAAAGAAGAAATAGACTAATACTATATTCTAGAAAGCACACGATCTCAAGTCAGAAGACCTGGATTTGGATACGGATTCTTTCACTTGTGTAGCATTGTGCACGATTCTAAATTTCTTTGAGTCTGGATGTGTTTGTTTATTTAATAATGTTTATGGCACAACATTGTGAGAACTAAAAGATACCACAGATATCAAAAAATGCTTTGCAAAGAAAGCGGTAGTGTCAAATTGTGTAAAGATCTAATTTATAGAATCATCATCATAATAATTGTCACCTCAAGCTGTCAAGTGAGGTGACTAGGGATTTGACATTGGGCTAAGATGTGAAGGAAAGAAGAGAAATAGAGCTCTAGAGAGAGGTTGTTTTATGTAGGAAGGGAGAAGATTGTCAGTATCTGTCTGATTTTTGAGTGCTCAGTTTCTTGCCCTCTTTAGTTTAGGTGGCACTAGTACCCTACAGCCTCCTGCTTGAGCCTCAGAGACACCTGTACAGTGTCTCATAGTGGCACCAGAGGCCCCCATGTCAAATCTTTCTCCTTCCTGACTCATTGCTTCCTTTTGGCCACTCCCACTCATGTGCCCTTTGCTCTTGCTGCCTCCCACCATCAGTCCATCTCCGTGGCTGACTCTGGCTTTTCCTGGGAGCAGGCTCTCTGAACCCTCCAAATTACTCCCAGTTTGCCTTCATTCTTGCCGTCTGCCTTTCCTATATTCTCTGCAAATCTCACTGACCACACTCTCATAAAGGAAAGAAAAATTTAATGATATGAGAAAATGGTCAGGAAAGTGATGTGTCCAGAAGTAAAAGGGTTCTGTAGGGCAGAATGGACAGGGAGATAAGGCCTTGTTGGAGGAGCTTGGCGGGAGACTCGGTGGGCAGCTTCAGAGGGTGACCCACCTGAGTGTTTAACAGCAGGGCAAGTTTCAACTCTACTTTGCATGTGCTGAGAGCGTATTACCGTGTACCTTTGTGAAAGTATCGGCAAGACAATCAGTAATAGATAGAAATGACTCCATCTTCATAAGAAGGCAACACATATGACCACCGTGGTTTCAGTCCTGACAAGCGATTTTCTAAATCTGTAGACTGGAGGCCAGGATGTAGCTGATCAGGTATCTCAAGCTTCTTTTCCCTGAACCCCTTTCTGTGGGTGTTCTCAGTCCTGTTATATCAGGCCCCAGGAACTGTGATCGCTGTGATTGTGCATAATTGCCTGTTGTTCCTTAGTGGGACTGTTATTGCGAGGCAGGGGTCCTTTGGAAAAATATTATTAGAGAAAAGCAGCGGAGAGGAAGTCTGCAGGCCAACAAGAAAAAAACCAACCCATGTTTAGTAGGAACAGAAAATGTATGACTCACAGGGACAAACACAGAGGCAGACACCCCTTCATTGTTTCTCTGTCAGACTTCTAAATATGAGGTGGGAGTCCTCGCAGCTCCTAAGGAAAGCCTGGTAGATGAAAAACGAAAGCATATTTTTGAAACTTGTACAGGTAGTATACAGACTGAACAGTGTGTCCAGGCTCCCCAGTCCTGCCCCTAGCATATGTCTTCTTTAAATATGATCTGACTTATTTTAGTGGTAATTTCATCTAGATAAATTGTATTCCTTTAAATAATGTTACAAACACCAGATGTGTGAACTCTTTGGTTCTAGTGTTTTTGTCTTCTTTCCTAAAATGTGTACTGGTTGTGCTTTTGATGTTCTTTGAGAAACCAAAAGACAAGATGGAGAATTCCAGATGAGGCTACTGAAAGGCCTGTGAGTCCTGGGCATGCGTTCCTTCCATTCACGAGGAATCTCCACCTAGGCAGCCCTCAGAAGGATTTCTGAAGAGCTTATGCAGTAAAGGCCTTGTGGTTCATAATTTAAATATCTGTCTAAAAATCTATGCCACAGTATACCTCAGCATTTGATTTGCTCTCTGTAAAGTTTGCTTTGGTATTAACGATCTTTCGGTTTTATCAGCCACGTTTTATGGATTATTAAAATAGTGTCTGTGACGGAATGAGCAAAAAGAAAATGACACGGGCAAGGCAGCACCCCACCCTTACCTCATCTGAAAACGTTCTCACACTGAGGATAGAGCTTGCAGGGTGCCCCGTGTGCTCCAGATGATAGGCAGAGCGCGTGATGTACTGCAGGGACTCCTGAAAGGAAGCTGGGTCCCTCCTTTCCGCATTGCTGACTGCTTGCTGTGTGACCTTCAGAAGACCCTTCTCCTCATTTGCCATCAACTTCCTTGCATGTTAATTGGGACAATAACAACCCTGGCTCTCTGTTCTTCAAAAGGTTGCTGACATGATTTAAAATTTGCCTTGAATTGCAAAAAAAGTATTAAAAATTACGTATTTACATATATTCATGTGTATATGTGTGTACACACACACATTTGCTATTCACGCTAAGGCAGAGATCAAGCAAGCTGAGCTTGATTTCCCTTAGTGGGCTGAACACTCCCACTGCTTCCAGAGATCTGTACCATGGCACACGGTGCCTTGAGTGGTTTTGCAGCCAGGGTCTTTTCTCCCATTTGGAAATCATCTTTGATTCCTCTTTCTCCTTCATCGCTTACATCCAATCTGTCCATCACCAGACCCGTCAGCTCCTCTTTCAAATCCATCTACTTCCACTGCTCTGATGCTGCTGGATGGTAATCCTAGACTAGACCACATCATCAGCCCCTGTCGATTGCCGCCCTGTGATCCGTTTTCCATACAGCAGCCTGAGTGACCTTTCAGAAATGTAAAACGCATAATGAGAAGCCCTGCTTGAAACTATTCAATGGCTTTTTGGTGCTTTTAGGATGAAATTCAAGCTTCTTTTTTTTTTTTTTTTTTTTTTGAGACGGAGTTTCGCTCGTTACCCAGGCTGGAGTGCAATGGCGCGATCTCGGCTCACCACAACCTCCGCCTCCTGGGTTCAGGCAATTCTCCTGCCTCAGCCTCCCGAGTAGCTGGGACTACAGGCACGTGCCACCACGCCCAGCTAATTTTTGTACTTTTAGTAGAGACAGGGTTTCACCATGTTGACCAGGATGGTCTTGATCTCTTGACCTCGTGATCCACCTGCCTCGGCCTCCCAAAGTGCTGGGATTACAGGCTTGAGCCACCGCGCCCGGCCTCAAGCTTCTAACCATGGTCTGCCTGGTTTACTCTAGTCACACTACTGGTTACCTCGTTCACTGTGCTTTAGCCGTGCTGGGCTCTTCAGTTCTTTAGCTCACCACATTCTTTCTTAAGGATTTGAAAAACAGACTTTATTTTGGAGGGCAGTTTTAGGTTGACAGCAAAATTGAGTGGAATGTGCAGAGATTTCCCATGTAGCTCCCACATGCATAGCTTCCTGCGTTATCAGCATCCCCACAAGACTGCTGCATTTGTTACAGTCCGTGAACCTGGGACGACTCATTATCATTGAAAGTTCATCTTTTGCATCAGGGTTTGTTCCTGGTGTTGTACATTCTGTGGGTTTGGATAAATGTAATAATGACATGGATCTACTCTTGTAGTGTCATATGGAATAGTTTCACTGCCCTTAAAATCTTCTGCCCTCTGCCTGTTCCTCCTGCCTTCCCTCCCCCATAACGCCCTGGCAGCCACTGATGTCTTCACTGTCTTCATAGTTTGAGTTTTCCCTCAATGTCATGTAGTTGGAATGGTATAGAATGCAGCCTTTTCAGACTGACTTCTTTCACTTAGTAATAGCTTTTAAGGTTATTCCATGTCTTTTTATGACCTTGAGGATTTGCTGTAGCTTTTTGCTTTGCTTGGCTTTAAATTTTCACCTTATTTATCTAGCCTCTTGTCACCCTGTTGCATTTTCTTCATAGCTCCTATTGCCCTCTGACATTCTTTTTTGGTTTATTGCCTGTCTTTTTCATTAGAACTTTAGGGAGTGAGAGTCTTATCTTGTTCTTGGCTTGGACCCCCACTATCTAGAACAATTCCTGCTGCATAGTACATACTCAGCAGACATTTGAAGAGTTAAAGAGTTAAAACTTGGACATTCATTCTTTTTAGTGTTACTTTTATGGTGACAAGAGTCTTGTGTTCATTCACTCTGCTCCAGGTTTTGTTCAGAGTAGAGGCAGAAATTCATGTTAAGTCACTGAGTCTGGGAATTATTTCTTGTTCACCTTTGGCTTCTGAAGCTCTGCTGGTTCTCTGCTGAATTTAATGGGTCTCCAGCTGAATGGCAGTTTGGTAGCCTTGGTGGGAATCAGTCACGCTGCAAGAGTGAACAGAGGCAGTAGAAAATTATTAAAGGAAAATTGCAGAGAAGTATGATTCAACATTTATTGAGTCACACGTTGTACTAGTAAAGCTGTGTATAACATAAAAAGCGAATTAGGAGACAAGTCAGATATAAAATGAGTGAACACATGCAAGTATACAAATATTGCAGAGAGGTGTTTCTTCAGATGCCTTCTTTCATTTACCAAACTGTAGTCTTATCAAAAAATATAGGCTACTTCAGAAGAGAAATAGTACAGCCAATGTTTGTGGCCCAGTTATGCCCTTTGGGGCACAGAGAGGCTTGCAATTTCATTACTGGTTTTTAAAGAAACTTTCTCTTAGGCTAACAGACTTCCTAGAGAGGCCAAACCAAGTGAAGCTGAGTTAATGTTCTCATTAAAATGTTAAAGAGGCTTTATTCATGAACAACTGAAGCTGCAATTGCTTTATCCTTGTAAACTATGAAAATATGTGGTGATCTCTTATAGAGGCATTCACCCAGTCCCTCAGTCAGGAAGGGCCTTGTTTAGTGGAGGGCTTGGCTGCACTTGGGGACTGAAAAGCAGATCCTCTGGGTAGTTGGTATCTGTCAGGGGTGTGGTATAAGTGGCGGTGGGGTACTCCATCAATCTGTTTTGTTTTCACTTTGTAGATCTTGTTTTGTAAGCATGATTTGGCTATTTGAACTTGAGTTCTAATTTGGAAATCATATGAGAATTGAACATGTATCTATATACACACATGCAAACAAATGTTATGGAAGGAAGCAGGCTTTTTAAAAAAATCAGGTTTATCTTTTCCATAAGCCATAGCTTATTGAGATGAGAATGGAAGAAATGGAAAGATGCTAACATACTGGAGAAACTGAACGAAGAATCGGTCTGGAGAAGGACGGCATGTGATTTGCAGGGTGGGAGGGCACTCAGATCTGGTTTTTGGAGGTAACGGACTTTTTTGTCCGTACTTTTTTCTGTCTTTCAATGCCCCAGTCCAAAAACATAGCTGTAGAACTGTGGGTAGTGAAGTCAGATGGCAAATGCAACTATGTTTTTCTTTCTGGAAATGAAATAAGGATGAAGTCAGACTTACAGGACTGAAATCATAGAGCTATGGTTTTTATATAACTAGGGAACTTACATTGGAAATCTCAAAGTGAAATTTAAAGGGAAAAAGGTTAGAACACTTTCCTTTTCTCTATTTCTTTATTATTAGAACCCTTTTTGGTTGAGTGGTAACAGAACTAGGCCTCACGACATACAGACGTAATATGAGCAGTACCTAGGGATTGCTTAAAAATGATGTCGAAGGAGAAAATAGCTTTTCCTCATTCAGCCTAAGTTTGGACTGATGCCCCTCTTAAAAAGACATTAACAAGAGAAGAGCATACAGATTTATTTAATATAAATTGTACATGACAAAGAAGCTTTCGTGTGGACAGAAGGACCTGAAGAAATGGTTATACTTGTGTAGTTTTATACTAGGTGATGGAAAAGTGCATAGTTGTAGAGAAATAGGATTGGATAAAGAGAAAATTATCTAATGGTAGAAAAGTGGGAGAAATTTACCAAGGCTTTACTTTAGTAAATACTTGCTAAAGTATTTGCAAAATACTTTACTTTGGGTTAGAGTTACACTAAAATACATTTATCCTAGAAATGTCTATATTTTCTTCTTCAAAGGTTCAAATCTTTTTCAGATGTAAGTGCAGGGCATTTGTTAAAACTAGCTTAAGTCTGCAGGGATAATGGAGTTGAAAGATACAAGAAGCTCTCTCTTTCTAATAGATTGGGTAGGTTTCTAAAGAGATCTTTTCTGGAGGGGTGATGATCCCAGTCCAATTATTTCAATGGCATGAATGGTAGAAAGCACCTCATAGTTTTTGAACACAAAGTAGATTCTAATATCTGGAACACTATTGGTGATACTTAATAAAATATATTTTTTGAATTATTAAAAGATTTAGAGCAAGATATAACAAATTCCTACTACTAGCTCTTCCAGTTAACTCTTGGTTGATTGAAAGAGAGATTTGCCATCTCTGTTTTGGGGAACTGCTAACCTAGTTCCTGAATTCAGAAGTGAATCCAGAGAGATAGGGATCCTTGGGTTCTATCCAGACACAGCTCAACTTGTCTTCCCTTTCTGCAAAAAGGATTCCAATCCCTTTCCTGATCTTTAGAGCAGATCTTTTCTGGAGGTTTCTTTTTGGCTTGCCTAGGAAATCATAGTGGGCTGTAATCAGGTGCTGATATTCCAGTATAACTCAGAAACCTTTGAAGAAATGTAATGATGTAATGAGCCCTTTGGTAATAATGGGATATGTATAGAGAGCATCATGGGAACAAATAGTAGTTTTTTAGAACTTTTGTTTGCTTTCTAGAGTTTTCCATTTCATTTGCTGATAGAATATTGTCACATCTGACTGCTCAGCATTTCTGCCCAAAGCAGCCCCTCTTTTCATTTTAGTTCTTAGAGGTAAGTTATATCCAAGACCCTATGTTGACCTTATGATTAGATGACGTGGTAGTCGGTTCTCACACAGCTATAAAGATACTAACGGAGATTGCGTAATTGATAAACAAAGGAAGTTGAATTGACCATTCTGCGTGGCTGGGGAAGCCTTAGGAAACTGA
>CM052652.1:2541346-2552332 GCA_028533165.1 Leontopithecus rosalia
GTAAAGACACAGAGCCATATCAGCTGTCAATGCCAAAAGTATAGGGCATCAGTTTTCAAAGTGCATTATTGTGTGATATTTTCCTTTAAATACTGTTTTTTTGTTTTTTGAGGTGGATTCTCACTCTGTCACCCATGCAGGAGTGCAGTGTTGAAATCTTGGCTCACTGCAACCTCCACTTCCTGAGCTCAAGTGATTCTCCTACCTCAGTTTCCTAAGTAGTTGGGATTACAGGTATGCAGCTAATTTTTATACTTTTAGTGGAGTTGGGGTTTTACCATGTTGGCCAAGTTGGTCTCGAACTCCTGACCTCGAGTGATCCACCTGCCTCAACCTCCCAAAGTGCTGGGATTACAGACATGAGCCACTGCACCCGGCCCTGTTTTCCTTCAAATACCTTAGTCAGTTATGTCTTAAGGCTTATGTTGATTGGCCAGTGATTGTTTTACTAGTCAACTCATTCATTCAGCAAATATTTTGGGAATATGTACTATATTTCAGGGACATATATGGTATCTAGGGGCTGGGATAAAAAGTTTGGGAAATCAGATTTGTTTACAAAGTTTTGTTGATAGTTCATAGGTTGAAAATACCTAAAGGAAACCAAATTGCTTTTCTGCAGTTCAAAGACTACATGCAAGATTGCCATATCAGAGCCCACTCTGTAGAGTTCTCCATTAAGTGCATTTCATGTGGGAAGTGGTACCAGATGTTTTCTATATTACAATAATCTTCATATATTTATGAAGCTGTAACTTACAAGGCTTCCTGATGGGGCATTAAATGAGGCTCTTTGTGTGCTACACTGTGTCATTGTAAAGAAGCACTGTGTTCATTCCTGCCTTGTCATTTATCTGGCCCTTACTGGTAATGAAGCATGTTTCACTCATTCCAGGAGGGTTTTGGGTATATGCACAAAAAGGAGTAAGTGTAACAAGAGGATTGGTTTCATGGTGGGTTGGAGGAAATACACTTAGGGAGAACTAGGGGTAGAATGAAACCTTTTGTCTAATATGTTTTACATTTTTATTTGAATAACTCAGAATTGTTCTACATTTTAGGAATTGCTAAGAAAATACTAGGTTACCGTATTTTTGAAAGTTTTCTTTTCTCTCTCAATCACTGACCTGGCAGTGGGTTAGGAGAATCCAAGAACTCCCAAGAATTACAGTGGTACAGTAGAGGAGTCAAGCAACTTTCCTATCATTTCTAAGTTCTATGCTTGGGAGGAATGGTTATATACTGACAATGGAGGTTTGATTCCAGGAAAGAAAAGAGAGCATAGAAAAGGGAAATAAAAATGTGGGATGTTAGTGAAGAAAAGGGAAAAGAGCAAAGAAAAAAAGGAAAAAAGATATTTTATTGTCCTTCCTTCTCTCCCTTAACTCCTTCTCACAAAAGGAAGGGGTGAAAAAATGGACAGATTAAAAGGGTAAAGAAGCGAGTTGAATTAGAGATAGGAGGGAACTTGGAGGTAGTGAAGGAGAAGGAAAATGAGTCAGAGAAATCGCAAGAATAAGTGAGAGGGAAGGAAATGGGATAAGAGCTGTTTAAATTCAGGAAGAAGAGGGGCTCGGAGAGGGGAGTGGACACTTCGGTCACACTGAGAGCCTTCGATTACTCCCAGCAGGGCGTCTGCCAAATAGCCAGTTGACATTTTCTGAAGACATTTTCCTGGCTTTGGTATTAACTTTAATGTGATTCTCTTTATGGTCGCCTTATTGGTGGTGGCAGTTTCATTGACACTCTGTGTGATCAAATAGCAAATGTGTAGGTACGGTTCTGCTATTGCTGCCCCCTTACAGTCTGCAGCCAACTTCTGAGTAGTGCATCTTGTGTTCGACAGTTGCCATTCCTCCATGTCTTGTAGGAGAGTTGAAAGGGAAGAGAAATGTTCCTAAGGGCTGTCACATTTATAGCTCATGCATCCAAATATCAAAGAAGCTGAAAAAACTTGATAAAATCACATTTTGGTATTTTTTTTGAAGTAAGATAGTTGACTCGTTGCTGGTCTAGTGACCTGCCCTAACTTAAGGCCACACTCACTATACCTACAGGTGCATTGCTTCAAGACTCAGCTCAGGAAGCCTTCCCAGAATTTCCCACCTAGGTCAGGTACTTTCTAAGTGTATACCAGTACCTTCCGCTGCCCCTGGCTTCCTGTGCTGACCTTTTCCTGTTAGATCTGTCATGCTGTGTGGTAATTTTTTTTTGAAGCAGAGTCTCCCTCTGTCACCCTGACTCTAGTGCAGTGAAGCAATCTCAGCTCACTGCAACCTCTGCCTCCTGGATTCAAGCAATTCTCTGCCTCAGCCTCCCGAGTAGCTGGGATTACGGGTGCCCACCACCACGCCCAGCTAATTTTTGTGTTTTTAGTAGAGACATGGTTTCACCATTTTGGCCAGGCTGGACTTGAACTCCTGACCTCCTGATCCACCTGCCTCGTCTTCCCAAAGTACTGGGATTACAGGCATGAGCCACTGCACCTGGCTGTTGTGTGGTAATTTTTATCCTTCCACTTTAGGCATTTTGCACAGGATTCATTATTACTGAGTACCTCGTTATGGAACGAATAATGTCTATCTTTGATGTCTACAGATGCTGATCTTTAGAGTGTAAAATACATTCTTCTAAATTTGGCTATGCTTTTAGATATCTGTTTATAATTAGTCTGCATGTTCTGGAAAGAAAAGAGATGTAGCCAGCTGTAAGGTGTTTCTGGAGAGTTTAGTAGAATATTTGTTTCCAGATTCATGCAACTATAATAAAGGATTTGTGATTCCATTAAGTTTTAGATACCAGAGGATGGCCTTGAAGTTTGGGGGCAACCTATTTCTTATGATTCTAGGACTCACAGGCCTGATGGAGAAGGCACTTTAAAACCAGGCTTCTCAGACTTTAATGTACATAGGGATTATCTGAGGATCTTGTTAAAATGCAGATTCTGTTGCAGTAGGTTTCAGGTAGGTTCTCAGATTCCGCACTTCAAGCTCCCTGTGAGGCTGATTTCGCTGTCTGTGGACCACACTCTGAGTCACAAGGCTTTAAAACACTTTCAGAAAATAAAGCTGGGCTTTGTCCTATGAAAATATCTAGGAGCACTTTATAGTTTGCAGAACAACAAATTTCCTGAGGGAAAGCTTATAAGTGTGTAACTCTTATTTCCATTTGGAAACTTGAAAGAATTTCTCACACTTAAAAACAGTACATCTGATAGATACTAGTCAACCCCCAAAACGGCTTTTGAATGCCATTTTTGATTGTACTGCCCTTAATTAACATGTAGCTTTATTTTTCTAGGCTTTCTTAGATTTGGGAAGCCCTGGCACTAGAACTGGCCTTAGTGTATCTACTTTAGCAAGAAAGACTACTTTTAAAGCAGAAATACTGTTTGAAAGATTGACAGTTCTAAGGCTTTGTTTGTGATGAGACCTTCACATTTATTGATTGTTACCAAGTTAGCACCATGCAGAGACCTTCTCCAAGGGCATTTAGTCGCAATGGCCAAAAATGGAAAGGGCAATGTTCAGCTCAAACTTTGCAGGCGAAACCTTGCGTCTGCTTACATAGATAGGTTCAGTCACCTCTTTGAAATTGATGTTTGAAGTTTTTTTCTAACAAGATGGCCTTTATTTTACAGGTCCTTTGCTGCCAGCATGATATCATATTTATAATATGTGGAGGAGAGAGCTCACCATGCTCAGGTAAAGGGATGGTATGTGCACCACAAATAACATGCAGGTTAGTTGTCACCAAATGGGAAGGGATTTAGTTTGATTATACCTCTGGCATTCTTAGTTGTGTCTAAGTTACATCTGGGTTTCAGGGCCTGTGGCAGAAGGTCTCGGTGAACTCACATGCATTTGGGGAGCATTTACAAAATACCTATGGCAGGGCCTCTGTGAACATCCAGCAAGGAAACAGGACTGGTCACTTGAAATCTCTTTCCAACTTCTACGGAGTTTACATAAAATTACTACCGCTGTTCAACTTTATTAGCTTATCATGAGGCCTTTATCTTTTTAACATTTATATAAATAAATGAATACTGAAGAGTTCTAATTAAAGTCTTATCTCTGTCTCCTTATCTAAAGGTATCCTTCTAAATTTCCTTTGCATTTTCTTTTGAAATAAATGCATGTCTCACAACTTTGATTTTCCCAAACAGGTCACTGAGATTAATTTTCCATTAACCTTTATTGCTACTGTTTCTTTCTAACCATCTTCTTAGAGGATTAGACAGTCCCCGTTGGGTTAGCCTCTCCTTTGGATATGAGCCATCTTTTTCTTTGATGACCTCTATAGAACTGATTTGGATGGTGGTGACCTATTGTCCAGTGACTGAACCTGGGCTCGTTAACTGAGCCAAAGCTTCTGTGGATAGACCCACACTAGCAGCTCCGATGACCATGGCAATGTTGCTACTGGTCTTGCTTCTTTGGTGACCCAGTCTGTATTCGTTTCGTCTGACTGCCTTAACAAAGCATCACAAACTGGCTGGCTTACACAGTAGTAATGTATTGTCTCATGGTTCTGGATTCTGGAAGTCCAAAGGCCAGGTGTTGGCAGGGTTGGTTCCTTCTCAGCGGTGACGGAGAATCTGTCCCAGGCCTTTCTCCTACCTTCTGGCAACCTCAGGCATTCCTTGACTTGTAGATGGTATACTCTCTGTGTCTTTACACTGTCTTTCCTACGTGAGTGTCTGTGTCTATGTCCAGGTTTCCTTTTAGTAGGGACACCAGTCATATTGGATTAGGGCTCACCCTACTGACCTCATCTTCACTCGATCATCTGCAAGGATTCTGTTTCTAAAGATGTCACATTCGTATGTATGAGAGATTTAGATTGCAGCAGCTTTTTGGGGTACACGACTCAGCAGATGATACTGTGTGGTGCTGGCATCCCTCATTTACTGCACTTGGTTTTACTGGGCTTTGCAGATACTGTGTTTTTATACATTGAAGGTTTGTGGCAACCCTGCATCCAGCAATTCTGCTGGTCCCATTTTTCTAACAGCACATGCTCATACTATGTTCCTGTGTCAACGCTGTTTTAGCAATAAAGGATTTCTAAATTAGGGTGTGGACGTTGTTTTTTTAGATGTCATGCTATTGCACACTTAATAGACTGTAGTCTAGTGTAAACGTAACTTTTATATGCACTGGCAAACCAAAAAATGTGTATGACTTGGCTTACTGTAATGGTCTGCAGCCGAGCCTGTAATATGTTCAAGGTATACCTGAAGTGAATTCCTCTAGATACCCCTAAAGCATCCAGTATGGGGCCTGCTGCTTCATGTTTGTTGAATTAGTGAATGGCGCGGACCATAAAGGCCATGGCCAGATTTAATTTGACAAAGCAAAATGCAGTGACCGAAGGTGGGCAGGGATTATGCCGGCATTTGTCCTCAGTGAACTCTTGCCTTGAGGATAGTCCAGGCTAAACAATATCATAAATGAGATGAGAGTTTTCCTTTAAAGGTAGTAGCAGGTGGGGTTTTTATAAAATACAGCCCTTTGTGTGAGCTGGTGCTGCTGTCTCCTTTGGCATCACAGGTTGAACTGCCAATTTACATGCTGCCTCCATCAGTACATCAAGATAGCGTTCCAGCTAATTCAATACAATTTAAATCATACTTAGCCGGGCTATTCTTTCTTTCCAGCTGCATCGCTTTGCACTTATTAAATTTAACGTTCTGTCCTCTGGCTTTAATCCCTAAATGCTATCCTGAAATAGATCTGCCCTAATCACGTCTTCTTCCTTCTTTATGCTTCCTCAGCTTAACATTATTACAAGTCACCTTTTAAGTGTTCAGATTTGGGTGTTGATAAATTGTTAGGATACTGGTCTCAAGGTAGCACTTAAATGATCTGTCCTTTAGAGATGCTTTTTTGGGAAACCCTTTATTTCCTCTTGGGGTAGTGCTTTCTAGCCACGTCTACTGTTACTTCCAGGAAAGGATTACCTTTTTACTAGCAAAAGGAAACCTCCTGCTGAGATGAGTGAAAGTCCAGGGGCAGATCTCCTCCTGGGAGTGAGTCAGGCATCTTTAGGAGCCCTGCGAATTCATTTAAGCCCCTGGATTAGTGCTGTGTGGAGCTGCGGTAAGCAGGCAGGCCAATGTCTAGATATTGACTGTGCGGGTCAGGCTCAGGCGTCCAGGAAGTCTGAGCTGCAGAAAGGGCGGAATCACTTACTTACAAGCTTTTCCAGCCCCACAGGAACTTCTGCGTTCCTGCAGGTGGGGCTGCAGGCTGTCCCATGGCCAACTGATAGCATTGGCTTAGACAGCAGTGAATTTATAAGATGATGACAGGTAGGAGAAAATGAAAATAAAAATTCATTTTAGCATTTTTCACGCTGACATTAGTCCTAAGAAAATTGGTAAATCAAACAGCAAATATTTATGACGTGTGTGATGCATGCAGGCACAGTTCCACCAAATGCCAGGTATGGATGTATAACTTCATCCTGTGTCGCCATTGCTTACTTTCCTTTTCCATTTGACACTGAATCATTAGAGGTCTCCTGTAACTTTTCATGGGAACTCTCCTAAGAGTGGCTTGTGGCAAGTCTATAGGCTTTCATTAAAATTGAAACAGTTAATTTGTTTTGGTTAGATAGTGATCAAACCAAGTGATGGTGGGACAGCCCTTGCCAGCTGCAGTAGGGCCTGTTGAGCAATTACATGCTTGTAATTCAGCTGTCCCAAAATAGCCAGTGAAGTGCCCTACAGTGTGTGCTACAGCAATTATAACATCTCAATAAGTCTTACTTTAATAATCAGGTAACCTTATGTGTACCTAATACTTCTCTATTATTAAAGAGAAAATAACCCAGAAATAAAACCTCGGGTGCCTTGAACATGAAAAACGAGTTTATTATTGTTGCTTTGTCTTTGCTCCATGTTGCATTCTCTAATTTCACTAATCTTACTTTTCTGAAAACTCAGCTACAAGACTCTCAAGGAATTGATAATAATTTGCTAACTTGTTAGACTCTGATTGTAAAAAGGGGAAAATGAGAAAAATGACTCTTATGTCCTTTTAGTTAATAATTAACATGGTAAGTTTTTCTTAGATCTCTGACATTAGAATGTAATTATGATATTATGGAAAGCATTTTAATTAAACAAATTATACTTCAAAATTCTATCAACATTTCTCAGAAGATTTTTGTACACAGATCAGGTAAAATATGAATCTTCAGGTCTGCTTTCTGTAGGATCTTCTTCCTCTCCCTCTGATGGTTCCTTCTTTGTTTCATTTAAATCATGAGTTTATGTTAAGTGCTTATGAGCTGATAATATAAAGTGATGAAGAAGAGGAGTGCTTTTGGCAGGAAAAGCTGCCAGAAGCTTGGAATTCTCTTCATGTACATTTAGTTGCCACTAAGCTCTGTCAAATTTCTGTAATTCTTTTATATTTTACTTTCCTTTTTTAAATCTACAGTTATTCTTTCTAAGCATTTCTCTTTTTCTTGCTTGTTCATATGACCACTCCGTCTTGTTTGCTCGTTGGTTCATTCATTCATTCATTCGTTCATTCATTCATGTGGTACCCTTTTGACGGTGCCAAACATTGTTCTGGGCATAGTATCAAGTATATTATAATTTATATGGGCGATAGCAATGGCTTTTGCATGACTATGATGGAGCAATCAAACTAAGTATACCTTTTATATAGAAAGCAGAGCAACTCAATTGGCTTGGGACAATGAGTAAATACTTTATAGAGAATATTCTATTTGAATGGAAATTAGTAGGACATGAGTGGTAGAGAGAGAACGTTCTAAAGGAAACAGAGGGTAGATTAGCAGAGAGGTATGACAGGGCAGGGTATGTTCGTGTATTCCATGTTGTTTAGATATTGCTGGAGCATAAAGTCGGGAGAGGGATATAGGGCTGGATGAGACTCTACAGGAAGGCAGGAACCAAACCTTGAAAGTCCTCTGACACATCGTTGAGCCCTCCTTTGTATGTCTTCAGTTCATCCTGCTCCTTGCAGGGAGAATGGCTGTGTGAAAGAGTGATTATATCCTGCCAGACTCTTCCTTCATGACCCTCGTCCTGGTCTCACTGCTCCCAAAGGGAAGTCAGGTGTTTTCTCTCTTTAATTTACTCCATTGAATCATTTACTCTCCTAGATTTGCCTGCTTTGCTTTTCACCAGAATTTGTTATTTTGCTCTTTTATATTCCATTTTCGAAATCCTCCCCTCCTTTAAGACCTCACTGAAATTCATATCCTTTATGAAAACTTTACTCATGAATGATTTACCCCTTGTGAATTCCAGAACTTTCATTAGATTATGCATATTGCACTTTTCACCTGCTTCTCATATGTCACGAGTTATTTTTATAACATTCTCAGACTGTGCACATGTTGAAGAGAAGGGCCGTAGACCCACCATGTATCCTATTTATGCTGGAAGTGCAGCTTCTTGCATGTATTAGTAGTAGACGTTGCATGGATATTTGTTAAAAGAATAGAGGAAAACAGAGTTCCTTTAATTTGAAAGGCTGCTACAGAGGTGGAACTGAGGGATTGATTAATTGTCATATGAAAGGGATAGGAGTTAACATAATGTCCAGATGAAACTCTTAGAGGGAAGAATAATTGTCAATGAAGGTAGAAAGATTACACTAAACAAAAGGCAGGAATAGGTACAGAAAAGAGACGCAGTTTGAAAATCAGTTACACTACCCAAAGGTTTAGGCATGGGGAGAAGATACTTAAGAAGCCATTCAGCGTGTGTGATTGTCTTTAACAGTGAGTGACAAGTGGAATAACAGGTAAAAGCACCTACATTGCATGAAGATGGTCTGCATTATTAAATAAAATGGCCTCTGGAAAACTTGATTTAATTTAAGACTTCTCAGTTGCAGATCTGGAGACAATCACAGATTCAGAAATATATTTATGAAACTCTGTTGGCACTGAGCTCAAAAGACTGTAATCCTATTACTTGTGATTTTGAAAAGGGTAAACATGAAAAACTGAAAAGAGTTATTGATTAAAGAAGTAATATGAACAGGAATAATGGAATTAAAGTAATTGAGGCAATATTGGGCCTAATGGACCTTGTTCCCTTAATGCCTTTCTTCTGCTTTTGTATTGAGTTGGCCCCAAAGTCGATAGGACTATGTGCACAGAAAGAGAAGGACATGATGGAAGAATTAGTATTGCTGTCTATGAAAAAAATCAATCTGTTGTTCTTACAGAAGAACATCAATCAGTCTGTGAAATCAATTAACTGGGATTTTTTACATTTGGCTTCTAAGATAATGAGACAAATGATGAGAAAACACTGTATGCCTTGCGTATAGTAGGTACTCAGTAAATGTTTCTTGAATTGAAAACCAAACAATATCACGGAGTTAGTTTAAAAACTACTTCAGTGTAAGACCTTTTATCAGTCCTAATTCAGTCCCATTTCTTTTACTGGACTGCGTATATCTATAGTACTATAAATGTAGATTGCTCATTTTTATTGCTTGTTGCTCTGAAGTGAGTTCTCTCACATTTTTTACTGCCAAGGAGTCCAGGCCAGCTTCACGTGACTTTGTATCTCTGTATTATTTAGTGTCTTAACTGTTTTCTGTGACCAGACTTTCTGCCCTATACAGTATTGGCAGATTACATTTTTTGAAATATCATTTTGCCAGCACCACTCTCTATTCAGAAAATGTCGATGTCTCTTTGTTGTCTACAAAATTGTGGGCTCGTTGTATGTTAGAGTTTATTTCCCACTACTTGGCTTTGAAAGCATCTGTGTTCAGACTTGTCCAGCCACCCGTCCATACTTCACTTCCACTCCCACCCTGCCCAGACATTACGGGGAACACAGGTTCGTCTCTTCATTCGGTCTTCCCATTTTGCAATACGCACCATGTTCTGCATGGAATCCTTCCTCTCATATCTATATCCATCCAATTAAAGTCAGTTCTGCTCCAGGCAATATAGTCCTTAAAACTGCACATTATCAAAAGCTGTGTTATAAAGACAATTATTTCAGTAGCATAAATAGTGTTGGGGACTTGAGAGTTGCAGGGGCACAATAACAAAGTTGTTTTACCTGAAGTTATTTAAATAATAATGGTGTTTTCAATCTCTGTAAAAGTATAACTTTAAAACCTGAACATCCCCAAAAATGCATTTTTTATATCTCATAATTTCTATAAGACTGTAGTGAGCTAAGCTGGTATTTAAAAAATGGTTTCAACATCTTAATGACCCACTATTGTGAGAAATGGAGAATAAAGACACTTAAAGCAACTGTGTTGTGAAAAGAAGAGCTCTTTTTTTTTCTTATGCCAGGAGCTCTAGTCTGCATAAAATAAATCTTATTCCCCAATCAATTGATCACTTTATACCTAATACACATTATGCACACTCTGCAGAGGAAAGGTCTACAACACTTTATTTTTCAAAATGTAGTTTAAGGTCCTTTTTCCGCTACCGAGTTTGCCTTTTACCATTCTTCCTTGCCTGGGGATTTTTCTCTCTGAATACTCTCTTTTAGGTTAATTATCAATTCAAGGGCTGCTTTAATTTTCATCTTTCTGAGAATTTGTAGAGACTGTTGTGAAATAGAGACGTATCTTATTTTCCACAATGTCCATTAGATTGTTAACGCAATGATGACTGGTTTATAAGAGCTTGCAATTATTAAATTCAGTTTCATCTCTATCCAAAAATTGCTGTTTTCTCTACTTTCTGTTCCTCCTGAGCATTGGGCCTTGTTTTAATGTTTTGGGGGGAAAAAGAGTAATCACCATTTTGATGTCAATGCAAAAGGATAAAGACTAACTGATAGGTTTCAGATTAAGGATAAATACATGTGTTAGTTCCTGACCCTTCTTGAAACCTCACTAAAATGATGTTTAAGAGATTTTTATTTTATTTTATTTTATTTTAGAAGCAGAGTTTCGCTCTTGTTACCCAGGCTGGAGTGCAATGGCACGATCTCGACTCACTGCAACCTCC